>CAKLNU010000557.1:1125000-1138960 GCA_922788865.1 Poeciliopsis turneri | reverse complement strand
CTTTCTCAGTGATAAACATTTGATAAGCAGGCTTGTATTTTCAGCCACTTTTAATGTAAGGTAGTAGATGGTTAATATTCTCTATAATCTTGTCAGATCACGAGGCCATTTCCTGCAGTCAATAGAGGAGATAGGAGGAATTCCCCCTTCTTCGGTTCTCAAAGTAAATCACACAGCAGCATGAACAACAACATAAATAGTAAATGAATCTTATTAAAAGGTTTGCATCAGTCATTTTAAGTTTGTGTAGATTACCAACTGGAGTTACTGTCTCCTATTCGGTTTATTCTTTCAATCCACAATCTACTTGTGTTGCTTATGCCTTGTGAAGTAGTGGGGGGTCAAAGTTCACCCTTCAGTTTCATGCCACCGATACAGGTCAGGAGGTTATCACAAACTCCTCATGACTATTTGACCTGCTACGCATGTACAGCGAGTCAAGTACATCTAATCAGGTTGGACGGCATTCATGCCTAAAGTCGTCCTCTTGAAACCAAACCAACCAAGACAAAAGCGAGAGCTGGATCCGAACCCGTCCAACACAAACATCCCAGAGCGTTTCTCTCCTTTCTGACGTTTCTCTCATCCTGACTGGTCAGAATTCATCAAGGAGAAATGTTGCTTCCAGACGAGGGAAATATTGTCGCACTGTTCTGACGACTGGTCTGATGCCTGTTTACTTGAAGCAAATAATACTGTCATGATGCAAAAAAACAACAAAATAAAAAAAACAAAAACGACCCACTTGTTGAGAGATTTCGGTGGGAATTCAAACTCCCCCACAGAGATGGTGTCTACAGCGTTGAGGGATATCCTGACAACTTGCTGACACAGCAGATTGATGAAGTCGTACTTGCACACCAGCAGAGACCTGCACACACACATAAAAAAAATAAAATTAAATAAAAAAAAAAAAAAAATACATTTTCTGTTTACACATCCTAAACCCAGGCGGTCAGCTCAGAAAGCTGATTTACTCACCTATCGGTTATTAAAACAAGTCTCTCCTTCTCGTTGTTCCAGTGGTCCACTCTGCAGAAATCCCACAAATAAACACCAGAATATGAGAATTTATGTTGAGGAAAATCGGCTGTTTGTTTCTCATCAGCTGATGATGATGATGATGATGATGATGATGATGATGATGATGATGATGGCAGGCCCGGGATGATGGATACTCACTCTGCCAGCAGCCAGACGCTCAGCACCTCCCCGTCCTCGGATGGGAGCGCCACGGTCCGGATGTCGATCACGGCCTGCTCGATGGTACCTGGCTGAGATCAGCATCACGCAACAACCGCATCAGCATCATCTCAGACAAACCAGCATCTCTGCGATCCAGTCCTACCGCACTGCTGCAGAAATACTGACACAGTGTAGTCATTCACGTTTATATGCCGCCTACCCTGAACACGAAGTAGTCCTTGACTTTCGCTTGCATCGTGGGGTTGTGCACGTGAAAAGGCGTGAGCGTTTGTAACGGGGGGCAGCAGGCCACGGAAGCTGCGTGTCCGAAGCCCCGTCCGGCGGCCTCCGGAGGCGTGAAGGCGACCTCGACCCCGTCCTCGGTCTCCGCGGGGAGGAGAACCGCGGCGCCCGGGCTCTCCGGATCCACCGCGTCGTTCAGCTGGAGCATGGCGGAGGAGACGAGTTTTCTACTAGTAGCAACTAACGCCGAGTTTCACGTGAGAAAATGGATTTCCGAGGACGCGGACTCTCCCATAGCGCGCGGATGTTTGGATAGTCGGGGTTGAGAAGGAAGCAGTTCCGGCTGGCTTCCCGTTTCATTTCCTTCCTCTTAAAGGGACATTCATCCAGCTCGCTGTGGATAAACGACTGAAACGACTTTTCACAAACATTATGTGCATTCCATGTATATCATCATCATCATTCACGTTCAATAAGTTCAGCTATTAAAGCAAATGTATTCATCATTATTTCAGATAAATTTCAAGGTCCATTCTAAAGAATAACATGTGAACATCACTGTCCCAGCAAAAGAAACTGTCACATCAATACAGTTATTGATGTACATGTTTCCTTGTATAATACCGATTTGTTTTATTACCATGTATCAGTGTCTTATTGATAAAAAGATATTTGAATATGTCGTAAATTATCAGTACAGCTGGAAGAAACGTTATGTAAAAAAATTCATCACTTTATGTTAGATTTATAGCGATGAAAAAATAGTTGTTGTTCTTAGCAAACAAAAACAACCTTAACATTATCAACGTGCAATAATTAAAAGAAGCCACCTTTTAAACGAGCTGATGCAGAATAAAAATAATCACATCAGCAGGACATAAGGTCATGACAAACAGCCCCCTCTAGTGGAAGTTTTTGATAACTGCTGCTGCTTTTTGTTCATGTATTGTTTTTTGAGGAAGGACACAAAGAAAATACTTTGTTATCAGCAGTTTATCACATGTCAGATGCTGCTATCTGATAAGTGTTGGTTTATCAGTCTGAGACCAGATAACAGCTTATCATTTATATTACTGTTATTGAGGAAGCAAGGAGAGAAAATAGTCTTTATCACTCATCTATCTGCTCATGGCACGTTACTGGATTATAACATGACACAGCAATGTTTGTGGTGTTTGTTGTTGTTGTTGTTGTGATTAACCACACATTAAAACATGAACCTCTCAGAAATGTCAGAAATATAGGATTCTCTTATCAACCATTTTCATTAAAGCTGCATTTGAAATGAAAACAATGCGAGTTGGAAAACAGCTCACTTTCTAATTATCTATCTGGAACTATTTCAAAGAACTTGTTCTGATGTCAGCACTGGTTGACTATTTCCTGCACGAGAGTTTAATATGGGCTTGTGCAGATAACTGTATAACAAAGTCCATCTTGATCAGCACGTGTGGCATTGTATTTTTTTAAGTCATTACTACCTAAACTATCCATGAGCCGAGGAATCTAGATGGTTTATACCAGACTATGCCGTTGAAGTGTATAGATATTCAGATCCAGTTAAAAATTGATTTATCCAGGAAGCCATTGCAGTAGCAAAAGGAGTAATAATATTTGATCAATTTTCTAGAGTTGGTCACGACTCTTGGAACAGTAATACAGAGGAGTTGAGCTTCCTGCCAGATTTTTCTACTCACATTCCCTGGGATCAATTATTTGCATTGAAATATCTCATTTTAACATTTAAGAAAAATCAGGAAGATCACTTTTGTTGGATTATACAGTGGAAAGAAATACATATTGATATTGGCATAACAGAAAATTTAAGCAATGCAAAGATGAGAGAACAGTAGGAATGAAAAAATGTTGTACCATCTAAAACAAGACCACAACTGAATGAAAATCTTTAGAAATCAAACTCTGGGTTTGTAAATGGTATGAAAATATGACTTTTGTGTCAATGTTTGAAAATATTAGTAAATGTTAAAATGAAGCAAAAAATAACCACTGTACTATCTTCTGTGAAGAATATTTCTCTGAAGATTTTAAAGTGTTAATAGAGTGCTAATTCTCATGTTTTATTTCAGAGACAAAAATAATGACCGAATAATTAGGAGGGAGAAGATTTTGCTGTTACTGATTTACTGCTTGATGTGTAAGGAAACATTAACAAGGCCTATAAGCCACAGAGGCCCTGTGGTAGAACTGTGTATCATCAATGTTTTGTGTATCTTCAAAATTGTAAAGATAATCTCCTACATCATTTTATACCAAATATAAATAAATAAAAATCTCAACGTTTTTTTTAATTTTGGATATTGTCGTCCAGAATATAATTTCCTTGAAACTGTTTTTGTAAAAGGAAACGATGAAAGTTTTTAAAACTCTCATGGTGATTGCTTACAATGATGTACCATATCTCCCAAGACATAAATTTCAGAAGGCTGCACAGTTGCACAGTTGGTAGCACTGTTGCCTTGCAGCAAGAAGGTCCTGGGTTCAATTCCCAGTCCAGGGTCTTTCTGCATGGAGTTTGCATGGTCTCCTTGTCCATGTGTGTTTTGTCCTGGTCATGTTTTTGGACTGTCAGGTTTATTGGCCTCTAAAATCTCAGAGGTGTGCGTGTGCATGGATGTTTGTCCTTTCTGTCTCTGTGTTGCCCTGTGACAGATTTGTGATCTGTCCAGGATGTATCCCGCCTCTTGTCCTAAACGATCGCTGGATATGGGTACTAGCACCTCCTGACCCCACGAGGGATAGATGGAGAAATTTCAGATAAAATAGATAACTAAGTGCTTTGAGTATTTTGAGTTTTTAACTTTATATGGCAAAGTTTCAAGTCTTATCACCTGCACGTTTTTCATAAAAAAAAAAAAAAAAAAAATGTTAATCATTACTTATTATTATAAGTGGAATATTTAAGGCTTGAGTTGCCACACAACCCACAGACCTGACCCAGAGAGACTGAAACTAAAAATGGAGATGACAAGATTTTTTCCTGCATTGCTTCTGATCTGCTCTCTCCACGGCTCAGCTCCAAGCTGCAGACGACAATGAAATTATTTCACATTTAAGGCAAACAGGCAGCAGATGCAGGGAATCTCTCTGACAACCAACAAACTTGTGCACAGGACATCAATGCAGTGCTGAGAGAGATGAGCGCCTCACTGGCTGGACTGAAGGTTGGTATGGAGTACCTACAGAGAGATAATGAAGGTATGTTAACCAGAAGTCACTGCTTAATGAAACTGAAGGGTTTATATTCAAATAGTCACATTTCAATGTTGTTTTTTATTTTACTCCTGCAACAGCCAAGACAAAAGAACTGGACTTGCTAAAGCAACAGTACCAAGGTATTTATAAGAAAACAACTAAAACGCTGATGTTTTAATAAAAGACATGCGAGACAATAAAACTATTTTTTCTCAATTGTTTAGATGCAAAAAAGCTGATTTATTTAAACAAAAAAGTTGAAAAGTTGTCTGACATCAAAGCTATCAGTAATCAATCTTAGACAGGGCTCCATATACATACAAAAACCTCACAAGAAACATGAACACAAGATTTTTAAAAACAAATCTTAAGCAGGTTTTAGAAATGCTTCTGCTGTTGAGGACTGTAATTACTGTGGGAATGAATGTTTTATTTTTATTATTTTCCTTTCCTGGACAGCAGGATTGATGGGAGGAGAGTGAATGAGTGAAGGAAGGGATGAGAACATTAATACAGATGAGACAGTAGTGTTTTTAATCAACCAATTATTTTGCTGCCTTGATATGTGATGTGTCAGAGTTTGGTTTTCTCTTTGCTTGTGGTAAAGTTGTATTATGTGACATTGAAAGTAATGAGAAAACATTATTAAAATAATTTTACTATGCTGAGATGTTGTTGCTGCTGTTTTCCTTTCCACACAGCACAGTAACGTCAAGATTAGAAAATGCTGTGAATTTGTGATGTCAAACTATTACTGTGAAAAATTACAGAGGATATTTAATTTTATTTGACATTTCATGTTTGTTATAATCAATTTTCAGCTCAGATAGGAGAACTGACCAGCGTTAAAGCCAGGACAAACAACACTGAGAACCAAGTGGAGGATCTGAAGAGAGAAAGAAAAGGTTTGGAAACTCAATAGTATTCACATAGAAACATTATCTTAACATGTCATGCAACAAAAATCAAGTTATGTACTTTTGTTTGATGTCCATTAATTGTTTAATATGTCTAGTTATTTTTTTTTTAAATTAAGACAGTAATTAGTTAATTTTGATTTGTTTAATTTTACAAACACCAGATAGTTTTTTTTTAAGTAACTGCTTGATCCCATAATATTGAATTTTTGTCTCGTAGTGAAACAAGTGGCTTTCTCAGCTTCTTTGCTGGCATCAGGTCATGGACATATTGGACCATTTAACACACAAACACCTCTAGTCTTCAGACGTGTTGTTACAAATATTGGAAATGCCTACAACCCAAACACAGGTACACAAGTTTATACAGAACTTGATTCTCTTTATGATCCTGGCACGCAGTTGGTTGATTGATCGATTCTTTATGCAGGTATACGGATGAAAAAGTTCCATAAAAACATTATTTTTATATGTTCCTCAGGGTTTTTTATTGCCCCGGTGAGAGGAGCCTATCACTTTGAGTTCCACTTACATGGACTTGGACATGCATCACATGGGGACAGGTGCCTTTCTGGTCAAGAATGGAAAACGTATTTTCGTTGCATATGAACATCAGTCTTCCTACACTGTTAATCCATGTAATGGTGCCACATTGCTATTAGAAACTGGAGATGTTGTGTTTTTGCATCTGTGGCAAAACACAAGGATTTATGATGGCCAAAATCATCCTACCACCTTCAGTGGCCACTTGGTTTTCACTGTGTGAGCAGAAAGCAGTGCAAATTTTATTTCTGCCTCAGAAGAGAATCATAATATATACATGATGTTTTTATAACTGGATTACATAATTTTTATTTTATTTCATTTTGTCGTAAGTTTCCACAATAATTTACCAGCCACAATGGTTCTAGCAGTTCTCTTTCAATTGTTCTTTTCTTAATAGAATACACACAAAATGCAACATTGAACTTTAATTTAGTTTTGTTGAAACATTTATTGCAATGTGACATTTGTTTCAAATCTAAATTTTCACTTTTAAATGAACAAAACCTGAAAATGTTAGGTGTTGTCTTTAATATTTTTTTTTTTGGATAAATAAAAATATTTGCATATGTTTTTTGAGTGACCTCCTGCATCATCCAATCGGCGCGTCCCGCTAATCACCGACGACCAATCATCACTGGACCGAGCCATGTCACGGCTAATCACCGACCATGCCCCAGTTGATAGTGACATCCATCCATGGTGTCTTCTGCTTTGCTGCTGCGCTCAACCCACTTCCACCCCTTCTCCACCTCCACTGCCCTGACTCTCCAGGAATACTTTGTTCACCGACCTCCACCACCAGTATAGGGTCCCGGGGGATGACATTCCTATCAGCATCGGGAATGCTCATCCGAGCTCATCACAATCAGAGCTTGATGTCCTTAGCCGGGGTTCGAACGCCGATGACTTAATTCATGCATGTCAATAAACTTTTCTAATCGTTTTCTTTCTCTGTCTGAGTCTCTCCAGATTGGAAATAGAAGCTCATTGAACCAGGAACATTTTTTATTTTTTTTTTTCCCAGTTTGTGTGTGTTTTTAATCTGGCAAAATACTTCAAGTATAATTACCCATGGGCTGCACAGTGGCGCAGTGGGTAGCGCTGTTGCCTTGCTGCAAGAAGGTCCTGGGTTCGATTCCCGGCCCGGGGTCTTTCTGCACGGAGTTTGCATGTTCTCCCTGTGCATGCGTGGGTTCTCTCCGGGTTCTCCGGCTTCCTCCCACAGTCCAAAAACATGACTGTCAGGTTAATTGGCCTTCCCAAATTCTCCCTAGGTGTGAGTGTGTGTGTGCATGGTTGTTTGTCCTGTTTGTCTCTCTGTGTTGCCCTGCGACAGACTGGCGACCTGTCCAGGGTGAACCCCGCCTCTTGCCCGGAACGCAGCTGGAGATAGGCACCGGCAACTCCCGACCCCGTTAGGGAGAAGGGTGACGGAAAATGGATGGATGGATGGATAATTACCCATATTTTAAAGTCATGCTTACTAAGTTTGTGGTTTAACCAGGGTACCGAGCTCCTGCACTTCGGTCGTTAATGTTTGTGTGGAACTCTGAAACAATCAGTGTGACTCTTCTGACTTAAATGTGATAAATCAAAAAACTATCATGCCTTTAGTACAGGACCAAAATATTCTATATAGCTGTTATTCATAGGCTGATTTCATATTAGAAGAGTTGACAGTAAATAGGTTTAGGATTGATATCTTGAGTCAGTTTACATGAACCTAAAGCGACTAAAATCCTTTATTTTAGGTTAGCATGGTATAGAGTCCTGTAGGAGACGTGGGGATTTTCTTTCTTTCGCGTTCTGTAGTAAAACTTTTGTGTTACTACGCAATAATGCACTGATTAGTTCATGCGGCATAATTGAATACTGTGAGCTTTTCTTACAGTGGCTGTGGTACTTTTTGCTGTGAAATTAGGTTTTCGTGAGGTTTTTCCATGTATATTTATATCTTGTTGTGAAATATCTGAAGTTTTATATCTTTTTCTGTAGTATAGAAATGCACCACAAAGTTATGATATAAACAGAAACTTTCCATAAGTAGGAATGGAAGAAAAAATACATCTAAACTATTTGGACTATGTCTGAGTTATTATCCTGAAGTAATAAGTGATCTGACAGTTTTGATTTTCTCTCTTTTGTGTTGGTTGTCTAAATAGTTTTCATGTGCAGTTCCATCTCAGCCTTTCACAGACATAAACATGCAATGAATAAATGTATTTTCAATCAAATTAGTTCAAAAATATTTTCACTGAGGCTCTTTGAATGTGTATATATTTGAAATTTTAAATTGACGTTTGTGACCGTATACAAAATAGACCAGCAAATTTTGCAGCAAGTATATTGAAAGCGAACACAAAAGTTTTGCGTGGAAATGCAAAAAACCTCCAAACAATTTCCCATGTGCCCTGCAGGGCTCCGTAGTATGGAATACACATAGAAACAAAACCTGAGATTGAAGTTGGATGTAATTTTCTTGCTGGAAGATTAAGGAGGCATATTTATCTGGGGAATACAAAATGACATTAAATGGTGTTGCATAAAACAAAGTCTGTTTTAAATAAACATAAATGAATTATTTTCACTAATAATAAATCAAACAGCAAAGTCCAAAGAACTGGAACAGTAAAAGTGTCATAATTGATGCTAATCATTTGACCCACATGCAGAAAACCCAAACTCAGTTTGGTTTTACTTCAAGACTTTAACTTACCCACATTAACTTTTATTCAAAGTCATACATTTTGTTGTTGTTTATTTTGTTTTTTTCACATGTTAAATTTTGAGGAAGCAGGTAAATAAAATACTAAGTTATCAGTAGTATATCACATGTCTGACGGTGCTTTCTGGTAAGTGTTGGTTTATCAGTCTGGGGCCAAATAAAAACTTGTCATATATACTTTTGTTATTGAGGAAGCACTGCAATATGATTTGATAAATTGTCTACTGTTGTTCAGGACTCTTGGATCAGCAATAAATTGGAGTTGAGTTTCCTGCTAACTTTTTCTCACAGGAAAAATCTGTCAGGAATTTTCCTGTAATCAATTATACATATTGAAATATCTCATTTTAACATCTCCATGACTTAGAAACAAAAATCAGGAAGATTATCTTTGTTGGATTGCATAGTGGAAAGAAATACATATTAATATTGGCATAACAGAGAATTGAAGCAATGGAAATATTTGGATGTTGATATTTCTTTGTAAAAAAAAACGAAAATCATTGTTTTCTTTCTTCAATCCAAATCAAAACATGACTTGTGCGTTGGCCGGAATGATTGAAAATATTCTTTCATACCAATGAAACAACCTAAGTGTTTTTAAAATCTTCTCTACAAGTTATTGTCGTAAACATAATTTAGTTATGTTTTGCTTTAGGTATTGCCCTTCAGAATATTATATACTTAAAACTATTTTTGTAATAAGAAACCTGTAGAAAGTTTGGATAACTTTCATGGTGATCATTTACAATGATGTCTCATATTTCCCTTGATACAAATTTCAGATCAAAGAATAACCAGAATAAAATAACTTCAAGTTTTATCACCTGCAGTTTTCAAAAATGTTAATCATTACTCAGTGATAATAAGTGGAATATTTAAGGCTTGAGTTGCCACACAACCCACAGACCTGACCCAGAGAGGCTGAAACTAAAAATGGAGATGACAAGATTTTTTCCTGCATTGCTTCTGATCTGCTCTCTCTCCATGGCTCAGCTCCAAGCTGCAGAGGACAATGAAATTATTTCACATTTAAGGCAAAATGAATCAGAGGCAACAGATGCAGGGAATCTCTCTGACAATCAAGAAACCTTTACAAAGGACATCCATGCAGTACTGAGAGAAATGAGCGCCTCATTGGCTGGACTGAAGGTGGAGATGAGGTACCTACAGAGAGATAATGAAGGTAACACAAGTACAGCATTTGGAAAAGTTTCTTTGAAAGATATTTTAGTGTTAACATAGAAATAAGATTATATTTCACTTTTGTCTCTTTATAACAGAAAAAACAAAAGAACTGGAACACCTGTACCAAGGTATGTATCAAACTATAATGATTAAAAATAATATATGAACTGATTGTATCTATTCATTGCCCAAGTAACTAAGTTTAAAGAACCATAGCAGTAGTGCCAAGGAACAAATTAAATTATAGAGGGAGATTTGCAGATAGACATATGATAAATATTAGTGATGGTAAAATACTTGTTTTAATTATTGTATTTCCAGCTCAGGCAGGAGAGCTGATCAGTGTTAAAGCCCTGATAAACATCACTGCAACTCAAATGAAAGCTCTGAAGATAAAAGGAGAATGATAAAAAATATTATTGAACCCATCATGATATTATAGGGCGACCTGAAGCTATAATTGCCAAGGCTTATGTTCTCTATAATAAACTAAATGTATTAAAATGTCCGTTTTTAACATATCAGTGACTCAGAAACAAAAATCAGGAAGATTGAGATTCCTGTGAACGAAGAACAGACTAATATGACTGAAATTATTTTTAAAAAGCCAAACAATTTCTTTGAATGTGGTCATTGGCCAGCAGGGATTTCGGATGTTTTTATTTTTCACCAGTCATGGTGCAATTAGCTAATAATCCTAGAGAGCTCTGATGTTTCATGTTTGATTTTTGAGCTTCATCCTTGTCGCGAGATACAAAACCTGCATAATATTATAAAGACATACCCTGTAGAAATGAGGCAAATTATCTACAAGTCTTCATTTTTGATGAACTATATAGTGGGAAAAAATAGACATTGGAGAAATGTAGCAATGTAAATATTTGAATGTAAATATTTCATTGCATTAACATTTTTTGGAAAAAGAAATATAAACATATTTTTTTGATCCACAGCTCAAAGGAAAGAACTGGAGGCGCAGAAGGAAGATTTGTACAAATTGAAACAACAGCATCAAGGTATGGCAATGAAAAAAAATCATAATGGAATTAATTCAATCAAAACTTTACTTTTGTGTCAGATGCCATGTTCAAAAATATTGTTAAATATTAAACTAAAGAAAAATATCCAAAGTTTTATTTGATGAATAACAGTTATAATAGTAATTAAAGTCTCATAATACCATTAATATAACAGTCATATTACTGTTATAATACTTAAAGAGCTGACAGTAAAGGATCTGCAAATAAACTAATTGTCTGCTTTACACAGATATAAAAGAAATTAGTTTTACTTCCTGACTTCACATACCAGGGAATATTCTTTTGTCTTCCATGGTTATTTTGGATAAATGTAAAAGGAATTATATAATTAATCTAATAATCATATATTCATAGTTGTTCTTCAACTTTTTATGATTTCAGCTCATTCAGAGGAACTGCTGAGAGTTCAAACCAGATTTGTGATTTCAGAAATAATCTTTCAATGTCAACAATCTCATTTGTTAAAAATGTTACATTTGCTTAAAATAAAGAATGCATTGCTGTTGTAAAAAAATTGGTAAAATATTAAATTTTGGATTTGTTTTTTTCATTTAAAAAGAATCGCTGTTCACTGAATAAATTCATAATGGATCCTAATATTTACTTTTGTTCTAACAGTGAAACGAGTGGCTTTCTCAGCTTCCTTGTTGGCCTCTGGTTCAGGAACAGTGGGTCCATTTAACACACACACACCTCTAGTCTTCAGACATGTTGTTTCAAACATCGGAAATGCCTACAACAAAAACACAGGTACCTGAGTTTACATGACGATGATGACGACAACGATGATGATGATGATGATGATGATGATGATGATGATGATGATGATGATGATTATTATTATTTTGCATTTCAGGTTTTTTCACAGCTCCAGTCAGAGGAGTCTACCACTTTGAGTTGTATATCTGTGGACATGGACATGCTTCATATCCTTCAGGTGCTGTGTTGACCAAGAATGGAGAACATATAGTTATTGCATATGAATATCAGCCTTCTTATTTTGCTTGTGCTGCTAATGGTGTCACGTTGCTGTTAGAGGTTGGAGATGTTATATTTTTGCGCCAGTGGCAAAACACATTGATTCATGATAGCCACAATCATCACACAACCTTCAGTGGTCATCTGCTTTTCACCATGTGAGACTCAAGCAGGGTTGATTTTCACCATCATCTCTACAACATGTCAGAACTGACATTGAGTTACAGTGGTGTGAAAAGGTCTTTGCTCTCTTCCTAATTTCTTATTTTTGGAGTGAGGATTCATACTTTTGGGCTGCACAGTGGCGCAGTGGGTAGCGCTGTTGCCTTGCAGCAAGAAGGTCCTGGGTTCGATTCCCAGCCCGGGGTCTTTCTGCACGGAGTTTGCATGTTCTCCCTGTGCATGCGTGGGTTCTCTCCGGGTTCTCTGGCTTCCTCCCACAGTCCAAAAACATGACTGTCAGGTTAATTGGCCTTCCCAAATTCTCCCTAGGTGTGAGTGTGTGTGTGCATTGTTGTTTGTCCTGTTTGTCTCTGTGTTGCCCTGGAACAGACTGGTGACCTGTCCAGGGTGAACCCCGCCTCTCGTCCGGAACGCAGCTGGAGATAGGCACCAGCAACTCCCGACCCCGTTAGGGAGAAGGGTGACGGAAAATGGATGGATTCATACTTTTTATCTTTGAAAAGGAATGTTATGATTTTTTTTCATCAACAAAGCACAAATGTAAAAAAAAAAATCAGCCCTGCATTTTACTGTTTTAGCAACAATAAGGATGTGGTTTGGGACTTGGTTACAGAGAAAATGACAGATTTCACATTTTTATATCTATTAAGTGAATAAAGCCACTTCAAAGACCAAAACAATATATAATGAACCTGACCAAAATGCTGCCATACAGTCTTTTTCTAAGATGATACATGGCTGTGATTATTGATGATGATGCTTTTATTGAGGAGGCAATAAGAGAAAATCCTCATTATCATTTGGCTTATAGGATAAAGAAAATGTAACCCTGGCTTTGCTGTTTGTTGTTTGTCTTTTTTGTGTGAAAAAAACCATTATAAATTTGAACCTCTTCAAAATGTTCATAAATTCAGAAATTTCTTTGCAATTAGAGTGGACTTCCTGAAATGCCCACCCTCCATTCGCTGTTATATGATGGGGATCAGATAACAGAGAAACAAAGTCCATTTTAAACAGAATGTTTGAACTATATTTTTACTTTTCTTACTTAGATTTGTGAGCCATTCAACAGCCATTGGGTCATGAATGTTTAATAAATTCTAACTATAGTACTTTAGATTGTAGTGGGCTAACTTCATGATATATATTGTGTTGCTCATAAAATGCAGGTCTCACTGTTTGACTGATTCTAGGTTTCTAGCATACTCTGGTTTGTGGCCTCATTGATTAAGTGCTGATTTCTAATAAAAAACGATGAGAATTTTGTTTTCTGCATTTTTCTGGAAAAGACTGTGGTGCATGTAACAATTACATTCATAAACACTATTTCCCAGTGACTGCAAAGCACTGTGATCATGTGGTGACACAGGAACATAAACATGTCGCATCAGCATACAGGAAAGTTAAGAGATGTTCTTAAAATATTTTATCTGAGCTAGAAAAAACACATAGATATTATAATGTGGTGCGAGACAACAGCTTGAGAAACTCCACATATGGTTTTTGTTTCCTCATAATCACAGTTACCAAGTGAATGAAGAGAGTCCTGGGCAGCCAAATACAATTTAATCCAGTTGTTTAGTACAGTCCCAGAGAGCCGTAGAAGAGAGTTTGCTATGTAACAATGACTATTTCGTGTCAAGAACACAATTGTTTTTAAAAGAGAGGCGCTCAAGTTAATGTCAGAAGTCTACTTAAGATATGTTTGTCCTTGGTTCCTATGCTGGAGAGGATTCTGTCCT
>CAKLNU010000557.1:837500-1120000 GCA_922788865.1 Poeciliopsis turneri | reverse complement strand
CTCATGTCAGTAATCTGGTTACTTTGTCACTGAATATTTTATGAGAAAAAGTTCAGAAAACTGAACAAAGTTCATCATGTACAACAGATAAAGTTTTCATTCTAACAACAGTGTTTCTCCTACTTGTCTAAAACCTGAGATTCAAAATGGTAAACTTCATTGCAATCAATTTCAATCCATTTCATAGTTTGAAAAAACAGTTTAGTGAAAATAAATGTTTTCAAAATACCGTATTTTAATAACCTGTTTTAACAGTTAATGACTCATTTCTACCAGTATCTTATGACCCCTAATATATTATCACATTTTGTCACATGTTCTAAAATTGATTTCAAAACCTTTATCTGACAGTCACTGTTTGACCAGAAAATACATCACTAGGGAGAAGATTTACTGATTTACTGATTGACGTTTAAGGAAACATTAACAAGGACTATAAGCCACAGAGGCCCTGTGGTAAAACTGTGTATCATCAATGTTTTCCAAACTGTAAAGACTTTTATGCATCCTATAATCTCCTACATCAATTTCATACAAAAAATAAATAAATAAATAAATTTTTTTTAAGAAAACATCTGAGTTAAGTTATTGTCTGGATATTGTCATCCAGAATATAATTTCATTGAAACTGTTTTTGTAAAAGGAAACGTAGAAAGTTTTTAAAACGCTCATGGTGATCACTTACAATGATGTATCATATTTCCCAAGATATACATTTCAGAGGGCTGCACAGTTGGTAGCACTGTTGCCTTACAGCAAAAAGGTCCTGGGTTCAATTCTCAGTCCAGGGTCTTTCTGCATGGAGTTTGCATGGTCTCCCTGTCCGAGTGTGTTTTGTCTCGGTCATGTTTTTGGACTGTCAGGTTAATTGGCCTCTAAAATCCGAGAGGTGTGTGTGTGCATGGATGTTTGTCCTTTCTGTCTCTGTGTTGCCCTGTGACAGATTTGTGATCTGTCCAGGATGTATCCCGCCTCTCATCCAAAACGTTTGCTGGATATGGGCTCTAACAAATCCGGACAACACAAGGGATAGATGGAGAAATTTAAGATAAAATAGATAACTAAGTGCTTTATGTTTTTAACTTTACATGGCAAATTTTCAAGTCTTATCACCTGCGGTTTTCAAAAAAAAGAAAAAAAAAGTTAATCATTACTCAGTGATAAAAAGTAATATTTAAGGCTTGAGTTGCCACACAACCCACAGACCTGACCCAGAGAGACTGAAACTAAAAATGGAGATGACAAGATTTTTTCCTGCATTGCTTCTGATCTGCTCTCTCCACGGCTCAGCTCCAAGCTGCAGACGACAATGAAATTATTCCACATTTCAGGCAAAATTAATCACAGGCAGCAGATGCAGGGAATCTCTCTGACAACCAACAAACTTGTGCACAGGACATCAATGCAGTGCTGAGAGAGATGAGCGCCTCACTGGCTGGACTGAAGGTTGGTATGGAGTACCTACAGAGAGATAATGAAGGTATGTTAACCAGAAGTCACTGCTTTATGAAACTGAAAGGGTTTATATTCAAATAGTCACATTTCAATGTTGTTTTTTATTTTACTCCTGCAACAGCCAAGACAAAAGAACTGGACTTGCTAAAGCAACAGTACCAAGGTATTTATAACTTTCCTGTAACAATAAATTATTTTATGTGACAAATGAGACAGTAAAACTACTTTTTCTCAATGGTTTAGAAGCAAAAAAGCTGATTTATTTAAACAAAAAAGTTGAAAAGTTGTCTGACATCAAAGCTATCAGTAATCAATCTTAGACAGGGCTCCATATACATACAAAAACCTCACAATAAACATGAACACAAGATTTTTAAAAACAAATCTTAAGCAGGTTTTAGAAATGCTTCTGCTGTTGAGGACTATAATTACTATGGGAATGAATGTTTTATTTTTATTATTTTCCTTTCCTGGACAGCAGGATTGATGGGAGGAGAGTGAATGAGTGAAGGAAGGGATGAGAACATTAATACAGATGAGACAGTAGTGGTTTTAATCAACCAATTATTTTGCTGCCATGATATGTGATGTGTCAGAGTTTGGTTTTCTCTTTGCTTGTGGTAAAGTTGTATTATGTGACATTGAAAGTAATGAGAAAACATTATTAAAATAGTTTTACTATGCTGAGATGTTGTTGCTGCTGTTTTCCTTTCCACACAGCACAGTAACGTCAAGATTAGAAACTGCTGTGAATTTGTGATGTCAAACTATTACTGTGAAAAATGGCAGAGGATATTTAATTTTATTTGACATTTCATGTTTGTTATAATCAATTTTCAGCTCAGATAGGAGAACTGACCAGCGTTAAAGCCAGGACAAACAACACTGAGAACCAAGTGGAGGATCTGAAGAGAGAAAGAAAAGGTTTGGAAACTCACTAGTATTCACATAGAAACATTATCTTAACATGTCATGTAACAAAAATCAAGTTATGTACTTTTGTTTGATGTCCATTAATTGTTTAATATGTCTAGTTATTTTTTTTTTATTAAGACAGTAATTTGTTAATTTTGATTTGTTTAATTTTACAAACACCAGATAGTTTTTTTAAGTAACTGCTTGATACCAATAATCCTGAATTTTTGTCTCGTAGTGAAACAAGTGGCTTTCTCAGCTTCCTTGCTGGCATCAGGTCATGGACATATTGGACCATTTAACACACACACACCTCTAGTCTTCAGACGTGTTGTTACAAATATTGGAAATGCCTACAACCCAAACACAGGTACACAAGTTTATGCAGAACTTGATTCTCTTTATGATCCTGACATGCAGTTGGTTGATTGATCGATTCTTTATGTAGATATACGGATGAAAAAGTTCCATAAAAACATTTTTTAAATATTTTCTTTAGGTTTTTTCATTGCCCCGGAGAGAGGAGCCTATCACTTTGAGTTCCACTTATACGCAGGTGGACATGCGTCACATTGGACAGGTGCTGTGCTGGTCAAGAATGGAAATCCTATTTTCCTTGGATATGAACATCAGCCTTCCCACACTGTTAATCCATCTAATGGTGCCACATTGCTGTTAAAAACTGGAGATGTTGTGTTTCTGCGTCAGTGGCAAAACACACAGATTTATGATGACCAAAATCATCACACCACCTTCAGTGGCCACTTGGTTTTCACTGTGTGAGCAGAAAGCAGTGCAAATTTTATTTCTGCCTCAGAAGTGGATCATAATATATACAATATGTTTTTATAACTGCATTCAATAATTTGTATTGTATTTCATTTTGTGTTAAATTTCCACAATAGTCAGACACAATGGTTCTAGCAGTTCTCTCTCAGTTGTTGTTTTCTTAATAGAATACATACAAAATATAAAATAGAACTTTAATTTAATTTAATTTAGTTAAACAAACGTCACATTTATTACAATGTGACGTTTGTTTCAGATTAAAATTGTTCACTTTTAAATGGACTAAACCTGAAGGTGTTATTTGCAGTCTTTCATAAAATTTGTTTTTGAAAAATAAAAAATATCTGTATTTTTTTTTTGAGTGACCACAAAACTATAAAATCATTGAACCAGGAACAACTGTCCCTCTGCCCCCAGTGGTGATAAACAAAAAAAGATGAATGGCTCCTAACGCAACATAAAAACAATTAAATCTGCAGAAGCTCACACAGAGAAAAGCTTCAGTTAGAAAGATTTTATTTGGATCAACGTTCTTTGGCGCTCGGTCCGGGCAGAAGACCTGCATGCTGAGGATCACCACGAGCTGGACGGTCGCCTCGGGGCGAAGGTCAGGGTAGTCTTCCCCCAGTTCTGGATACTGGTGTGGAGCGACGTCTCGAGAGGAAGGAGCGTGGAGGGAGGATGGAAGGTGTCCAATGGGATGAAGGTGGAGACGGGGAGGAGGTGGGTCGAAGGGTGATTGAAGAGCAAGTGAACCCGAGGTCGCTTGTCCTTTGGAGGAAACCCTTGCACCGTGATTGGCTGCAGCCGAGTGGGGCTCCGGTGCTGGTTGGCTGCGGTGGGGCTATGGTGATTGGATGATGGTGATAAACAGGGTAGAGTCTCCCAGCTTGAATTTACGCATAGGCTTCATTAGAAAAATTGTGAAAGTCTTTTTCATGTTGGATTAATGTTCATTGAATCAGATTTAGGAAATTTCAATTTGGGCCGCAGTAATTAGTTAGTAAACACATTTTACTAGCTGTTTTTTTCTTCATGTGTTGTTTTTTGAGGAAGGACACAAAAAAAATACTTGGTTATCAGCAGTTTATCACATGTCAAATGCTGCTATCTGGTAAGAGTTGGTTTGTCAGTCTGAGACCAGATAACAGCTTATCATTTATATTACTGTTATTGAGGAAGCACAGTGAGAAAATAGTGTTTATCACTCATCTATCTGCTCATGGCACGTTACTGGATTATAACATGACCCAGCAATGTTTGTGGTGTTTTTTGTTGTTGTTATTAATCACACATTAAAACATGAATGAAATGTGAGAAATATATGATTCTCTTATCAACCATTTTCATGTGTTGCACCATCTAAAACAACATCATCAAGGTATGTCACAAATTAAAGAAAATATAAAAAAAAATAAACTCTGGGTTTGTTAATGGTATCAAAATATGATTTTTGTGTCAATATTTGAAAATATTAGTAAATATTAGTAATTATTAAACCGAAGCAAAAGATAACCATTGTACTATTGTCTGAAAAGAATATTTCTCTGAAAATATTAAAGTGCTAATTGAGAGCTAATTCTCATGTTTTATTTGGGAGACAAAAATTAAGACTCAATAATCACGAGGGAGAAGATTTTTGCTCCATTTACTCATTTATAGATTGACGTGTAAGAAAACATTAACAAGGACTATAAGCCACGAAGCCATGAGGTTAAACTGTGTATCATCAGTGTTTTGTGTATCTTCAAAATTGTAAAGCTCTTTATAATATCCTAAGATTTGCTCTACATCACATTCATACCAATAAAACAAGTTTTAAGAAAATATCTGATTTCAGTTATTGCCATACACTTGACTTAATTTCGTTTCCCTTTACATATTGTCCTCCAGAATGTTATTTCCTTGAAACTGTTTTTGTAAAAAGAAACATAGAAAGTTTGGATAACTCTCTTGGTGATCGCCTACAATGATGTCACATATTTTCGATCAAAGAGTAACGGGTATGAAATATTTTCAAGTCTTATCACCTGCACGTTTTTCTAAAAAAAAAAAAAAAAAAAACAGTTAATTATTACTTACTGATAAGTGGAATATTTAAGGCTTGAGTTGCCACACAACCCACAGACCTGACCCAGAGAGACTGAAACTAAAAATGGAGATGACAAGATTTTTTCCTGCATTGCTTCTGATCTGCTCTCTCTCCACGGCTCAGCTCCAAGCTGCAGACAACAATGAAATTATTTCACATTTAAGGCAAACAGAATCGCAGGCAGCAGATGCAGGGAATCTCTCAGACAATCAACAGGCCTTTACAAAGGACATCCATGCAGTGCTGAGAGAGATGAGTGCCTCATTGGCTGGACTGAAGGTGGAGATGAGGTACCTACAGAGAGATAATGAAGGTAACACAAGTTCAGCATTTGTAAAAGTTTCTTTGAAAGGTTGTGCTAATATGTTAGTCTTAACCCTCAGATGCATGACATACTGACTATGCAGTCTTCCACGAGTGGGTCTTTTTGGACTAGTGTTTTTCTGGTACTTTTTTCATTCTGAGTCAAAATAATGTTTATAATACTTTCTGCTGTGTTTTACTTCCTACAAGAATTTTTTTCATGTTTGAAATATTTTCATTTTTCAGTGTTTTAAGCATTTTTAGAAGAAATTGTAGAGCATTTGTGACAATTTGTAGAAGATCTTTAAAACAAAATGACAACAACAGCAATGTTGGAACAACGTCAGTATCCATTATGTGTGTGTGGGTGTGTGTGTAGGCAGGGAAAGGTGGGGAGGAGAGGATAGAAAGAGCATGTTTCTTGAAACGAGCTCGCTAACCAAGCTAGCTAACATTACTGTCTGGATTCTGTTATGCTGTGTGTATCATGCATATGAGTGTGTGTATGTATGCCCATTTACTTATCCATCCATCCATCCATCCATCCATCCATCCATCCATCCATCCATCCATCCATCCATCCATCCATCCATCCATCCATCCTCCATCCATCCATCCATCCATCCATCCATCCATCCAAGTTCTTTCTGTCGAAACAAGACCCAAAGCTCATGATCATAGATGGACCTCAGACCTTTGGCTCAGCCCTCTCTTCACTCGCTGCACCAATCTGGCTGTTGAAGCAGGACATCCTCCCCGACCCAGAGAAGGCACTCTATTCTTTTTCAGCTCATTTATTTATGCATCTATTTATATAGCTATGAATTTTTATTTTACTTATTGAGATAATAAAAGAAAGAACCTTAAACACATGGATTAACAGGTTTTGCATGTCATTCAACACATTTTCTCTTTTGGTTTTATCATCCAGGGTGTCAGACACACACCTACACACGCACCCACACACGCACGCACGCACACACACGCACACACACACGCACACGCACACGCACACGCACACACACACATATAATTCAAATGCACAATAACGTGTTGGCAGTAATGTTAGTTAGCTTGGTTAGATGACTCACACTAGCTAACTTCAAAGAAGGCTAATGGGTTGATTTGTGAAAATAACACTGTCACAGCACTTATGATTGACACACACACAAATATTAGTGAGGTAAAATATAAAGATAATTATATCTAAAAGTTCTTGCTGTGCGAAATATTGTTATTCAGGGGTGACACTTCGGACTCAGTGTGTATGGTTTACATAAAAATGTTTTCCTGACTGTCACAACTGGTAAGAAACAAAGATCTCCATTAAATTCTATAGGAAATGAATGCGGGTCATTTTGGACTCACTTATGGAAGAGTGAAAAATTTGAATTGCATGATATCAATAACACGTTTGTTGAGGAATACCTGGAATATGAAGTGATGAAAACCTTTCATTACAAAGATATTGCAAAAAGATGAACTCACCGGATCCAAAAGGACCCACTTATACATCAGAGGGTTAACAGTGAAATAAGATCATATTTCACTGTTGTCTTTTTTTTTTACCACAACAGCTAAAACGAGAGAACTGGAGCTGCAGAAAGATGAATTAGACAAGCTGAAACAACAACACCAAGGTATTTTTTTAATTGTCCAAATAAATAAGCTTAAAGAACAAGAGCAATATTGACAAACTTAACAACTCTATATAACTTCTGGATGGTCAACTGGAGGGATGGATAACTAAAAGAAATGACTTTTTTATTTGACCAAAATAGTGATGGTAAGATGCTTGTCCTTTTATTATTGTATTTCCAGCTCAGGCAGGAGAGCTGAGCAGTGTTAAAGCTCTGGCAAACATCACCGAAGATCAAGTGGAGTCTCTGAGAAGAGAAGGAGAAGGTTAAAAATCCTTATTGAACACTCATATTATCATTTCAACAACTGCCAAGGCTCTCATTCGTCAAAATTATATTTCTTTAAGTGTCTCTTTTTTAACACATAGGTAACTAAGAAACAAAAATAATTTTATTTTTTATCAAATTATATTTTTTCTTTGGTCCACACAGTTCAGACGAAAGTACTGGAGGTGCAGAAGAAAGAGCTTGACAAGCTAAAAGAACAACACCAAGGTATGCCTCGTAGAAACAGTCTCTTCCCCGAACTCGTCCACTCAAAAACCTCAAAACAGACAACTCTTAGCGGTGGATCACTCGGCTCGTGCGTCGATGAAGAACGCAGCTAGCTGCGAGAACTAATGCGATTTGCAGGAGGGGTGACACACACATTTTTTTATTTAAAAAAATAAAAAAATACTAAAAAAAATTATTAAATGTATCAAAACATTACTTTTTGTCAGCTGCCATGATTAAAATTAAATAATAAAAAAAGCAAAAAAAAAAAAAAATCTGTCATTGTGATAAACAATAGTCACAAAATATTATATTTATATTAGACCTGCAGAGCTGACAAGAAAGAATCAACAAAGACACCAAATGTCTTTTTATTAAGTGAATACATTTTGCTTTCTGTATTGAAAAACTGAGGATAATTATTATGTCTTCTGTGTTTCTGGATAAATGTAAAAGGAATCTAACAAATAATCTTTTAATGATATTGATAGCTATTTCTTTTTTTGCTTTGCATAATTTCAGCTCATGCAGAGGAACTGCTCAGAGTTCAAACCAGGGCAAACGGCACTGAACAGCAGGTGGAGGCTTTGAGGAGAGAAGGAGAAGGTTTGTGAATTCAGAAATAAACTCACTATGGCAACAAAGACATTTGTTAAAAATGTTACATTTGTTTAAAATAAAGAATGTGTTGTTATTGTTAAAAATATGACCAAATGTTTAATCCCACATTCTTCTTTTTTATTCAAATCAAATCAGCTTGCAGTGGATAATTTCATGGTTGATCCTAATAATTACTTCCTGACTTACAGTGAAACGAGTGGCTTTCTCAGCTTCCTTGTTGGACTCAGGCAGTGGAGACATTGGTCCATTTAACACACACACACCTCTGGTCTTCAGACATGTTGTTTCAAACACTGGAAATGCCTACAACTCAAATACAGGTACCTCAGTTTACACGATGATGATGATGATGATGATGATGATGATGATGATGATGATTATGATGATGATGATTATTTTGCATTTCAGGTTTTTTCACAGCTCCAGTCAGAGGAGTCTACCACTTTGAGTTGTATATCTGTGGACGTGGACATGCTTCACATGCTTCAGGTGCTGTGTTGACCAAGAATGGAGAACATATATTTATTGCATATGAACATCAGCCTTCTAATTTTGCTTGTGCTGCTAATGGTGTCACGTTGCTGTTAGAGGTTGGAGATGTTGTATTTTTGCGTCAGTGGCAAAACTCAAGGATTTTTGACAACCAAAATCGTCACACAACCTTCAGTGGTCATCTGCTTTTCACCATGTGAGACTCAAGCAGGGCTGATTTTCACCATCATCTCTACAACATGTCAGAACTGACATTGAGCTACAGTGGTGTGAAAAGGTCTTTGCTCTCTTCCTAATTTCTTATTTTTGGAGTGAGGATTCATACTTTTGGGCTGCACAGTGGCGCAGTGGGTAGCGCTGTTGCCTTGCAGCAAGAAGGTCCTGGGTTCGATTCCCAGCCCGGGGTCTTTCTGCACGGAGTTTGCATGTTCTCCCTGTGCATGCGTGGGTTCTCTCCGGGTTCTCTGGCTTCCTCCCACAGTCCAAAAACATGACTGTCAGGTTAATTGGCCTTCCCAAATTCTCCCTAGGTGTGAGTGTGTGTGTGCATGGTTGTTTGTCCTGTTTGTCTTTGTGTTGCCCTGCGACAGACTGGCGACCTGTCCAGGGTGACCCCGCCTCTCGCCCGGAACGCAGCTGGAGATAGGCACCAGCAACTCCCAACCCCATTAGGGAGAAGGGTGACGGAAAATGGATGGATGGATGGATTCATACTTTTTATCTTTGAAAAGGAATATTATGATTTTTTTTCATCAACAAAGCACAAATGTAAAAAAAAAAATCAGCACTGCATTTTACTGTTTTAGCAACAATAAGGATGTGGTTTGGGACTTGGTTACAGAGAAAATGACAGATTTCACATTTTTATATCTATTAAGTGAATAAAGCCACTTCAAAGACCAAAACAATATATAATGAACCTGACCAAAATGCTGCCATACAGTCTTTTTCTAAGATGATACATGGCTGTGATTATTGATGATGATGCTTTTATTGAGGAGGCAATAAGAGTAAATCCTCATTATCATTTGGCTTATAGGATAAAGAAAATGTAACCCTGGCTTTGCTGTTTGTTGTTTGTCTTTTTTGTGTGAAAAAAACCATTATAAATTTGAACCTCTTCAAAATGTTCATAAATTCAGAAATTTCTTTGCAATTAGAGTGGACTTCCTGAAATGCCCACCCTCCATTCGCTGTTATATGATGGGGATCAGATAACAGAGAAACAAAGTCCATTTTAAACAGAATGTTTGAACTATATTTTTACTTTTCTTACTTAGATTTGTGAGCCATTCAACAGCCATTGGGTCATGAATGTTTAATAAATTCTAACTATAGTACTTTAGATTGTAGTGGGCTAACTTCATGATATATATTGTGTCTCATAAAATGCAGGTCTCACTGTTTGACTGATTCTAGGTTTCTAGCATACTCTGGTTTGTGGCCTCATTGATTAAGTGCTGATTTCTAATAAAAAACGATGAGAATTTTGTTTTCTGCATTTTTCTGGAAAAGACTGTGGTGCATGTAACAATTACATTCATAAACACTATTTCCCAGTGACTGCAAAGCACTGTGATCATGTGGTGACACAGGAACATAAACATGTCGCATCAGCATACAGGAAAGTTAAGAGATGTTCTTAAAATATTTTATCTGAGCTAGAAAAAACACATAGATATTATAATATGGTGCGAGACCACAGCTTGAGAAACTCCACATATGGTTTTTGTTTCCTCATAATCACAGTTACCAAGTGAATGAAGAGAGTCCTGGGCAGCCAAATACAATTTAATCCAGTTGTTTAGTACAGTCCCAGAGAGCCGTAGAAGAGAGTTTGCTATGTAACAATGACTATTTCGTGTCAAGAACACAATTGTTTTTTAAAAAGAGGCGCTCAAGTTAATGTCAGAAATCTACTTAAGATATGTTTGTCCTTGGTTCCTATGCTGGAGAGGATTCTGTCCTTGAAATGCAAGAATTTATCTGAAATTTTTTGTAAAGAGCAACATTTTATAGTTTTAAGAATGAGAATAACACCAACCAACAACACTAAAAGCAAAAACAGACTTATTATAGAAAAAATACTCTAAATTCAAAACCATGGTCTGTCATTTGTTGCAAAATATTATGCTTTTTGATTTTATATGACAAGTCCAATGTATCAAGCCTTATCAAGTGTTTCTAAAAAAAAAAAAAAAGGAAAAAGACAAGTGGTAATAATTAATCAGCTCTAGTAAATACAGTATTTAAGTCTTGGGTGAAGTGAACCCACAGAGCTGCTCTGTACAGACTGAGGACAGAGATCAAAATGTTTTTCCGAGCATTGCTGCTCATCTGCTCTCTTTCCAGCGCTCAGCTGCATGCTGTAGCCGACAATGAAATCAGGCAAACTGGATCACAGGAAGGAGACGCAGAAAATCTTTCAAATAATCAGCAAACCTTCACGCAGGACATCAATGCCGTGCTGAGAGAGATGAGCGCTTCACTGGCTGGACTGAAGGTGGAGCTCAAGTGTTTACAGAAAGATCATGATGGTATGTTTTGAAACAGAAGAATATCACAGGGAATTTTTACTTTATTCAACTAAAATGTTTGCATACAAAAAATTATATTGTTCACAATTTTGTCATTTTGTCGTAACAGCTAAGGTGAGCGAACTGGAGCTGCAAAAGACTGAGGTGGAAAAGTTGAAACAACAGAACCAAGGTATTTATTACAAGAAGTCTTCATTAGTAAAAGTTAGAGATGAAATCAATTTTGTTTAACATGAACATGACTCCTGTCTAGTTTTTTTAAATTGATAATTATTAATCTTATTCTAAATTTATTGGAGATTGCAAGTAGGAAAGTACAAGTGTATCTATGGAACATGTGTAACAGCAACAGCTTCAAATAGCACCAGACAAACTTCTATCTGTTAAAAGCTTCACTGACAGGAGGAATAGATTAAATCTATTATTCAACAATGCTTTAAATTAGATAGAAACCTAAAGAAAATATGTTTAAAATGTGAAGTGCGGCATTGGTAAATAAACATGTTGTCTTGTTATTTCAGAAAAAAATAAAGACTTGTACAATCTGAAACAACATTATCAAGATATTTAAATACTGATTATATGTTATTTATGACATCATCTTGTTTCCCTGCATTTTGCTAGCTTTAGCAAAACCTACCTACTATTATAAAGACACACCTTGTATAAATTAAGCAAATTATCAACAAGTTTTTACTTTGACGAATTATATCGTCGGGAAAAATACACACAATGCAGCAAGGTAAAAATTTGAATCTAACTGTTTCAATGCATTGACATTTATTGTAAAATAATAATAATAATAATAATAATAATAATAATGATAATAATAATAATAATAATAATAATAATAAAAATTATTATTATTATTATTTATTTATTTATTTATTTTATTTTATTTTTAATTTTTATTTTATCCACACAGCTCAAACGAAAGAAGTGGAGGCGCAGAAGGAAGAGTTGTACAAACTGAAACAACAGCATCAAGGTATGGCAACGAAAAAAAATCATAAAGGAATTAATTCAATCAAAACTTTACTTTTTTCAGATGCAATTACTTTTGTGTCAGATGCCAAGATTAAAAACAACGAAAGTTTTATTTGATGAATAACAATTATAATAGTAATTAAAGTCTCATAATACCATTAATATAACAGTCATATTACTGTTGTAATACTTAAAGAGCTGACAGTAAAGGATCTGCAAATGAACTAAATGTCTGCTTTAAATTAGATAGAAACCTAAAGAAAATATGTTTAAAATGTGAAGTGCGGCATTGGTAAATAAACATGTTGTCTTATTATTTCAGAAAAAAATAAAGACTTGTCTAATCTGAAACAACATTATCAAGATATTTAAATACTGATTATATGTTATTTATGACATCATCTTGTTTCCCTGCATTTTGCTAGCTTTAGCAAAACCTACCTACTATTATAAAGACACACCTTGTATAAATTAAGCAAATTATCAACAAGTTTTTACTTTGACGAATTATATCGTCGGGAAAAATACACACAATGCAGCAAGGTAAAAATTTGAATCTAACTGTTTCAATGCATTGACATTTATTGTAAAATAATAATAATAATAATAATAATAATAATAATAATAATATTATTATTATTATTATTATTAATAAATAAATATTTATTTATTTATTTATTTATTTTATTTTTTATTTTTATTTTATCCACACAGCTCAAACGAAAGAAGTGGAGGCGCAGAAGGAAGAGTTGTACAAACTGAAACAACAGCATCAAGGTATGGCAATGAAAAAAAATCATAAAGGAATTAATTCAATCAAAACTTTACTTTTGTGTCAGATGCCATGTTCAAAAATATTGTTAAATATTAAACTAAAGAAAAATATCCAAAGTTTTATTTGATGAATAACAATTATAATAGTAATTAAAGTCTCATATTACCATTAATATAACAGTCATATTACTGTTGTAATACTTAAAGAGCTGACAGTAAAGGATCTGCAAATAAACTAATTGTCTGCTTTACACAGATATAAAAGAAATTAGTTTTACTTCCTGACTTCACATACCAGGGAATATTCTTTTGTCTTCCATGGTTATTTTGGATAAATGTAAAAGGAATTATATAATTAATCTAATAATCATATATTGATAGTTGTTCTTCAACTTTTTATGATTTCAGCTCATTCAGAGGAACTGCTGAGAGTTCAAACCAGATTTGTGATTTCAGAAATAATCTTTCAATGTCAACAATCTCATTTGTTAAAAATGTTACATTTGTTTAAAATAAAGAATGCATTGCTGTTGTAAAAAAATTTGGTAAAATATTAAATTTTGGATTTGTTTTTTTCATTCAAAAACAATCGCTGTTCACTGAATAAATTCATAATGGATCCTAATATTTACTTTTGTTCTCACAGTGAAACAAGTGGCTTTCTCAGCTTCCTTGTTGGCCTCTGGTTCAGGAACAGTGGGTCCATTTAACACAGTCACACCTCTAGTCTTCAGACATGTTGTTTCAAACATCGGAAATGCCTACAACAAAAACACAGGTACCTGAGTTTACATGACGATGATGACGACAACGATGATGATGATGATGATGATGATGATGATGATGATGATGATGATGATGATGATGATTATGATGATTATTATTCATTTGCATTTCAGGTTTTTTCACAGCTCCAGTTAGAGGAGCCTATCACTTTGAGTTTTATATCTATGGACTTGGACATGCTTCACATCCTTCAGCTGCTATGTTGACCAAGAATGGAGAACGTATAGTTGTTGCATATGGACATCAGCCTTCTCATGCTGTTAAATCTGCTAATGGTGTCACATTGCTGCTAGAGGTTGGAGATGTTGTATTTTTGCGTCAGTGGCAAGACTCATTGGTTTTTGACAACCAAAGTCGTCACACAACCTTCAGTGGTCATCTGCTTTTCACCATGTGAGCAGCAAGCAGGGCTGATTTTCATCATCATCTCTACAACATGTCAGAACTGACATTGAGCTACATTGGAGTGAAAAGGTCTTTGCTTTCTTCTTGATGTCCTATTATTTTCAATGTTTGTTATACTTCATTGATTCGTAACATCAGATCAATTTAAATGCTAAATTAACTAAACACAAAATGCAGTTTTGAAATAAAGATGTTTTTTCTGAAGGCAGAAAATAATCCTAACTCACATTGTCCTGTGTGACAAAGTGATTAACCTGATTACTGCCACACCTGCTCTCAATTAAAACATCACATAAGAGCTTCCTGGAAAAGCAAAGTGCATCAACAGTTCCTCAAAAAGTTGACTTCATGCTAAAACCAAAATTCAGGAACAAATGAGAGAAAAAAAACTTACTGAGATCTGTGAGCCTGGAAATGGTTACAAAGCTCAAGGATTTATGAAAACCAGAATCATCATGATACCTTCAGTGATCGTCTTGTAAGCAACAAACAGAACAAATTTGTATGTGTGTGTATGTATCACATACAATGTTCTGTATGTGATGCAGAATATTTCTTATCCTGTATCACATAAACACAGGATATTGCAGTTTCCCCCCTACATGATGAACATCAACACAAAGTAATTATTAAACTGAGCAAAAATCTTATTTCTGTAGCCTTAAATCAACTCAAAAAGTAAACTATTGGATATTTTGTCTTTGTGGTTTATATCCTGGTCTTATTGTTTTGTAGAGTTTTACACTGAATATTCTTTGAGCATTTTTGATGAATAATTGAGTAGAAATATTCTATATCTATGAAATTGTTTTTTTATTGCGTCATCACGCAGTGATCTGAACTTACATTATTAACATGTTAATATAGAAATTGTCATATTAGTTAAATCGTTATGTCTCAGTAACACACACAAGCTGAGATCTTTGTTCTGGGAGTGATGTAGTTACAAAACACATTCAGTTCAAAAAAGAAGTTCATCCATGGATCCCAGAGATAAAAAAGAGACAATACGGCCAAGACCCAAACAACACATCAACGTGGAACATGTGAATGTCACCGTATGTTTACGTTAGAAAATATGTGTATGAAATTAGACCGAGAGAAGCTTTATTGGCTTTATCCCTCTGACCGGTCTCTAAATTATGACTGGAATATTATGGTAAATTTTGGAATTACTTAATTAAACTTGCCTTACAGTCTTCACTTATGCATCCCATAGAGATGTATTATAGACACACTTCAAATTTCTCTTTGACAGATTTTCAATTTTCATTTCTGTTTAATTCTCATAATCAATGTTTCTGTTTGTTCTTTTGTTTGTGTGATCAATCATTAACATCTTTACTTTATCAGCAGTGATGTGCTCTTTTTTTTTAAGTTGGATCACAATCCAGGGTTGATAGTGATAAAATTTTTTATTTGTTCTTTTGTATAACAAATCATCAACAGCTTTTCTTTCTGAGCAATAAACTTGAATCTATGTCTGTAATCTTTGTTGACAGCTGTTCTTGAACAATATGTTGATCCTCATGTCAGTAATCTGGTTACTTTGTCACTGAATATGTTTAGTGAGAAAATGTTCAGAAAACTGAAGAAAGTTTATCATGTGCAACAGATAAAGTTTTCATTCTAACACAGTGTTTCTCCTACTTGTCTAAAACCTGAGATTCAAAATGGTAAACTTCATTGCTAATCAATTTCAATCCATTTCATTAGTTTGAAACAAACAGTTTAGTGAAAATAAATGTTTTCAAAATACCGTATTTTAATAACCTGTTTTAACAGTTAATGACTCATTTCTACCAGTATCTTATGACCCCTAATATATTATCACATTTTGTCACAATGTTCTAAAATTGATTTCAAAACCTTTATCTGACAGTCACTGTTTGACCAGAAAATACATCACTAGGGAGAAGATTTACTGATTTACTGATTGACGTTTAAGGAAACATTAACAAGGACTATAAGCCACAGAGGCCCAGTGGTAAAACTGTGCATCATCAATGTTTTCCAAACTGTAAAGACTTTTATGCATCCTATAATCTCCTACATCAATTTCATACAATAAATAAATAAATAAATACATTTTTTTTAAGAAAACATCTGAGTTAAGTTATTGTCTGGATATTGTCATCCAGAATATAATTTCATTGAAACTGTTTTTGTAAAAGGAAACGTAGAAAGTTTTTAAAACGCTCATGGTGATCACTTACAATGATGTATCATATTTCCCAAGATATACATTTCAGAGGGCTGCACAGTTGGTAGCACTGTTGCCTTACAGCAAGAAGGTCCTGGGTTCAATTCCCAGTCCAGGGTCTTTCTGCATGGAGTTTGCATGTTCACCCTGTTCATGTGTGTTTTGTGCCGGTCATGTTTTTGGACTGTCAGGTTAATTGACCTCTAAAATCCGAGAGGTGTGTGTGTGCATGGATGTTTGTCCTTTCTGTCTCTCTGTTGCCCTGTGACAGATTTGTGATCTGTCCAGGATGTATCCCGCCTCTCATCCAAAACGTTTGCTGGATTTGGGCTCTAGCAAATCCGGACAACACAAGGGATAGATGGAGAAATTTCAGATAAAATAGATAACTAAGTGCTTTATGTTTTTTTAACTTTACATGGCAAATTTTCAAGTCTTATCACCTGCGGTTTTCAAAAAAAAGAAAAAAAAAGTTAATCATTACTCAGTGATAAAAAGTAATATTTAAGGCTTGAGTTGCCACACAACCCACAGACCTGACCCAGAGAGACTGAAACTAAAAATGGAGATGACAAGATTTTTTCCTGCATTGCTTCTGATCTGCTCTCTCCACGGCTCAGCTCCAAGCTGCAGACGACAATGAAATTATTCCACATTTCAGGCAAAATTAATCACAGGCAGCAGATGCAGGGAATCTCTCTGACAACCAACAAACTTGTGCACAGGACATCAATGCAGTGCTGAGAGAGATGAGCGCCTCACTGGCTGGACTGAAGGTTGGTATGGAGTACCTACAGAGAGATAATGAAGGTATGTTAACCAGAAGTCACTGCTTAATGAAACTGAAAGGGTTTATATTCAAATAGTCACATTTCAATGTTTTTTTATTTTATTTATTTTACTCCTGCAACAGCCAAGACAAAAGAACTGGACTTGATAAAACAACAGTACCAAGGTATTTATAAGAAAACAAGTAAAAACGAATTATTTTATGTGACAAATGAGACAGTAAAACTACTTTTTCTCAATGGTTTAGAAGCAAAAAAGCTGATTTATTTAAACAAAAAAGTTGAAAAGTTGTCTGACATCAAAGCTATCAGTAATCAATCTTAGACAGGGCTCCATATACATACAAAAACCTCACAATAAACATGAACACAAGATTTTTAAAAACAAATCTTAAGCAGGTTTTAGAAATGCTTCTGCTGTTGAGGACTATAATTACTATGGGAATGAATGTTTTATTTTTATTATTTTCCTTTCCTGGACAGCAGGATTGATGGGAGGAGAGTGAATGAGTGAAGGAAGGGATGAGAACATTAATACAGATGAGACAGTAGTGGTTTTAATCAACCAATTATTTTGCTGCCATGATATGTGATGTGTCAGAGTTTGGTTTTCTCTTTGCTTGTGGTAAAGTTGTATTATGTGACATTGAAAGTAATGAGAAAACATTATTAAAATAGTTTTACTATGCTGAGATGTTGTTGCTGCTGTTTTCCTTTCCACACAGCACAGTAACGTCAAGATTAGAAACTGCTGTGAATTTGTGATGTCAAACTATTACTGTGAAAAATGGCAGAGGATATTTAATTTTATTTGACATTTCATGTTTGTTATAATCAATTTTCAGCTCAGATAGGAGAACTGACCAGCGTTAAAGCCAGGACAAACAACACTGAGAACCAAGTGGAGGATCTGAAGAGAGAAAGAAAAGGTTTGGAAACTCACTAGTATTCACATAGAAACATTATCTTAACATGTCATGTAACAAAAATCAAGTTATGTACTTTTTTTTTGATGTCCATTAATTGTTTAATATGTTAGTTATTTTTTTTTTATTAAGACAGTAATTTGTTAATTTTGATTTGTTTAATTTTACAAACACCAGATAGTTTTTTTAAGTAACTGCTTGATACCAATAATCCTGAATTTTTGTCTCGTAGTGAAACAAGTGGCTTTCTCAGCTTCCTTGCTGGCATCAGGTCATGGACATACTGGACCATTTAACACACAAACACCTCTAGTCTTCAGACGTGTTGTTACAAATATTGGAAATGCCTACAACCCAAACACAGGTACACAAGTTTATGCAGAACTTGATTCTCTTCATGATCCTGACATGCAGTTGGTTGATTGATCGATTCTTTATGTAGATATACGGACGAAAAAGTTCCATAAAAACATTTTTTAAATATTTTCTTTAGGTTTTTTCATTGCCCCGGAGAGAGGAGCCTATCACTTTGAGTTCCACTTATACGCAGGTGGACATGCGTCACATGGGACAGGTGCTGTGCTGGTCAAGAATGGAAATCCTATTTTCCTTGGATATGAACATCAGTCTTCCTACGCTGTTAATCCATCTAATGGTGCCACATTGCTGTTAGAAACTGGAGATGTTGTGTTTCTGCGTCAGTGGCAAAACACAAGGATTTATGATGACCAAAATCATCACACCACCTTCAGTGGCCACTTGGTTTTCACTGTGTGAGCAGAAAGCAGTGCAAATTTTATTTCTGCCTCAGAAGAGAATCATAATATATACAATATGTTTTTATAACTGCATTCAATAATTTGTATTGTATTTCATTTTGTGTTAAATTTCCACAATAGTCAGACACAATGGTTCTAGCAGTTCTCTCTCAGTTGTTGTTTTCTTAATAGAATACATACAAAATATAAAATAGAACTTTAATTTAATTTAATTTAGTTAAACAAACGTCACATTTATTACAATGTGACGTTTGTTTCAGATTAAAATTGTTCACTTTTAAATGGACTAAACCTGAAGGTGTTATTTGCAGTCTTTCATAAAATTTGTTTTTGAAAAATAAAAAAATATCTATATTTTTTTTGAGTGAGCACAAAACTATAAAATCATTGAACCAGGAACTACTGTCCCTCTGCCCCCAGTGGTGATAAGCAGAAAAAGATGAATGGCTCCTAACAGCAACATAAATACAATTCAATCTGGAGAAGCTCACACAGAGAAAAAGCTTCAGTTAGAAAGATTTTATTTGGATCGAACGTTCTTTGGCGCTCAGGTCCTGGCAGAAGACCTGCATGCTGAGGATCACCACGAAGCTGGACGGTCGCCTCGGGCGAAGGTCAGGGTATTTTCCCCCAGTTCTGGATACTGGTGTGGAGCGACGTCTCGAGAGGAAGGAGCGTGGAGGGAGGATGGAAGGTGTCCAATGGGATGAAGGTGGAGACGGGGAGGAGGTGGGTCGAAGGGTGATTGAAGAGCAAGTGAACCCGAGGTCGCTTGTCCTTTGGAGGAAACCCTTGCACCGTGATTGGCTGGAGCCGAGTGGGGCTCTGGTGCTGGTTGGCTGCGGTGGGGCTATGGTGATTGGATGATGGTGATAAACAGGGTAGAGTCTCCCAGCTTGAATTTACGCATAGGCTTCATTAGAAAAATTGTGAAAGTCTTTTTCATGTTGGATTAATGTTCATTGAATCAGATTTAGGAAATTTTAATTTGGGCCGCAGTAATTAGTTAGTAAACACATTTTACTAGCTGTTTTTTTCTTCATGTGTTGTTTTTTGAGGAAGGACACAAAGAAAATACTTGGTTATCAGCAGTTTATCACATGTCAAATGCTGCTATCTGGTAAGAGTTGGTTTATCAGTCTGAGACCAGATAACAGCTTATCATTTATATTACTGTTATTGAGGAAGCACAGTGAGAAAATAGTGTTTATCACTCATCTATCTGCTCATGGCACGTTACTGGATTATAACATGACCCAGCAATGTTTGTGGTGTTTTTTGTTGTTGTTATTAATCACACATTAAAACATGAATGAAATGTGAGAAATATATGATTCTCTTATCAACCATTTTCATGTGTTGCACCATCTAAAACAACATCATCAAGGTATGTCACAAATTAAAGAAAATATTTAAAAAAATAAACCCTGGGTTTGTTAATGGTATCAAAATATGATTTTTGTGTCAATATTTGAAAATATTAGTAAATATTAGTAATTATTAAACCGAAGCAAAAGATAACCATTGTACTATTGTCTGAAAATAATATTTCTCTGAAAATATTAAAGTGCTAATTGAGAGCTAATTCTCATGTTTTATTTGGGAGACAAAAATAAAGACTCAATAATCACGAGGGAGAAGATTTTTGCTCCATTTACTCATTTATAGATTGACGTGTAAGAAAACATTAACAAGGACTATAAGCCACGAAGCCATGAGGTTAAACTGTGTATCATCAGTGTTTTGTGTATCTTCAAAATTGTAAAGCTCTTTATAATATCCTAAGATTTGCTCTACATCACATTCATACCAATAAAACAAGTTTTAAGAAAATATCTGAGTTCAGTTATTGCCATACACTTGACTTAATTTCGTTTCCCTTTACATATTGTCCTCCAGAATGTTATTTCCTTGAAACTGTTTTTTTAAAAAGAAACATAGAAAGTTTGGATAACTCTCTTGGTGATCGCCTACAATGATGTCACATATTTTCGATCAAAGAGTAACGAGTATGAAATATTTTCAAGTCTTATCACCTGCACGTTTTTCTCAAAAAAACCAAAAAAAACAGTTAATCATTACTTACTGATAAGTGGAATATTTAAGGCTTGAGTTGCCACACAACCCACAGACCTGACCCAGAGAGACTGAAACTAAAAATGGAGATGACAAGATTTTTTCCTGCATTGCTTCTGATCTGCTCTCTCTCCACGGCTCAGCTCCAAGCTGCAGACAACAATGAAATTATTTCACATTTAAGGCAAACAGAATCGCAGGCAGCAGATGCAGGGAATCTCTCAGACAATCAACAGGCCTTTACAAAGGACATCCATGCAGTGCTGAGAGAGATGAGTGCCTCATTGGCTGGACTGAAGGTGGAGATGAGGTACCTACAGAGAGATTATGAAGGTAACACAAGTTCAGCATTTGTAAAAGTTTCTTTGAAAGGTTGTGCTAATATGTTAGTCTTAACCCTCAGATGCATGACATACTGACTATGCAGTCTTCCACGAGTGGGTCTTTTTGGACTAGTGTTTTTCTGGTACTTTTTTCATTCTGAGTCAAAATAATGTTTATAATACTTTCTGCTGTGTTTTACTTCCTACAAGAATTTTTTTCATGTTTGAAATATTTTCATTTTTCAGTGTTTTAAGCATTTTTAGAAGAAATTGTAGAGCATTTGTGACAATTTGTAGAAGATCTTTAAAACAAAATGACAACAACAGCAATGTTGGAACAACGTCAGTATCCATTATGTGTGTGTGGGTGTGTGTGTAGGCAGGGAAAGGTGGGGAGGAGAGGATAGAAAGAGCATGTTTCTTGAAACGAGCTCGCTAACCAAGCTAGCTAACATTACTGTCTGGATTCTGTTATGCTGTGTGTATCATGCATATGAGTGTGTGTATGTATGCCCATTTACTTATCCATCCATCCATCCATCCATCCATCCATCCATCCATCCATCCATCCATCCATCCATCCATCCATCCATCCATCCATCCAAGTTCTTTCTGTCGAACAAGACCCAAAGCTCATGATCATAGATGGACCTCAGACCTTTGGCTCAGCCCTCTCTTCACTCGCTGCACCAATCTGGCTGTTGAAGCAGGACATCCTCCCCGACCCAGAGAAGGCACTCTATTCTTTTTCAGCTCATTTATTTATGCATCTATTTATATAGCTATGAATTTTTATTTTACTTATTGAGATAATAAAAGAAAGAACCTTAAACACATGGATTAACAGGTTTTGCATGTCATTCAACACATTTTCTCTTTTGGTTTTATCATCCAGGGTGTCAGACACACACCTACACACGCACCCACACACGCACACGCACACGCACACGCACACACACACATATAATTCAAATGCACAATAACGTGTTGGCAGTAATGTTAGTTAGCTTGGTTAGATGACTCACACTAGCTAACTTCAAAGAAGGCTAATGGGTTGATTTGTGAAAATAACACTGTCACAGCACTTATGATTGACACACACACAAATATTAGTGAGGTAAAATATAAAGATAATTATATCTAAAAGTTCTTGCTGTGCGAAATATTGTTATTCAGGGGTGACACTTCGGACTCAGTGTGTATGGTTTACATAAAAATGTTTTCCTGACTGTCACAACTGGTAAGAAACAAAGATCTCCATTAAATTCTATAGGAAATGAATGCGGGTCATTTTGGACTCACTTATGGAAGAGTGAAAAATTTGAATTGCATGATATCAATAACACGTTTGTTGAGGAATACCTGGAATATGAAGTGATGAAAACCTTTCATTACAAAAAAAAATAAAAACTTTTTATTGCAAAAAGATGAACTCACCGGATCCAAAAAGGACCCACTTATACATCAGAGGGTTAACAGTGAAATAAGATCATATTTCACTGTTGTCTTTTTACCACAACAGCTAAAACGAGAGAACTGGAGCTGCAGAAAGATGAATTAGACAAGCTGAAACAACAACACCAAGGTATTTTTTTAATTGTCCAAATAAATAAGCTTAAAGAACAAGAGCAATATTGACAAACTTAACAACTCTATATAACTTCTGGATGGTCAACTGGAGGGATGGATAACTAAAAGAAATGACTTTTTATTTGACCAAAATAGTGATGGTAAGATGCTTGTCCTTTTATTATTGTATTTCCAGCTCAGGCAGGAGAGCTGAGCAGTGTTAAAGCTCTGGCAAACATCACCGAAGATCAAGTGGAGTCTCTGAGAAGAGAAGGAGAAGGTTAAAAATCCTTATTGAACACTCATATTATCATTTCAACAACTGCCAAGGCTCTCATTCGTCAAAATTATATTTCTTTAAGTGTCTCTTTTTTAACACATAGGTAACTAAGAAACAAAAATAATTTTATTTTTTATCAAATTATATTTTTTCTTTGGTCCACACAGTTCAGACGAAAGTACTGGAGGTGCAGAAGAAAGAGCTTGACAAGCTAAAAGAACAACACCAAGGTATGCCTCGTAGAAACAGTCTCTTCCCCGAACTCGTCCACTCAAAAACCTCAAAACAGACAACTCTTAGCGGTGGATCACTCGGCTCGTGCGTCGATGAAGAACGCAGCTAGCTGCGAGAACTAATGCGATTTGCAGGAGGGGTGACACACACATTTTTTTATTTAAAAAAATAAAAAAATACTAAAAAAAATTATTAAATGTATCAAAACATTTTTTTAAAATATTAAAATAAAGCAAAAATCTGTCATTGTGATAAACAATAGTCACAAAAATATTATATTTATATTAGACCTGCAGAGCTGACAAGAAAGAATCAACAAAGACACCAAATGTCTTTTTATTAAGTGAATACATTTTGCTTTCTGTATTGAAAAACTGAGGATAATTATTATGTCTTCTGTGTTTCTGGATAAATGTAAAAGGAATCTAACAAATAATCTTTTAATGATATTGATAGCTATTTCTTTTTTTGCTTTGCATAATTTCAGCTCATGCAGAGGAACTGCTCAGAGTTCAAACCAGGGCAAACGGCACTGAACAGCAGGTGGAGGCTTTGAGGAGAGAAGGAGAAGGTTTGTGAATTCAGAAATAAACTCACTATGGCAACAAAGACATTTGTTAAAAATGTTACATTTGTTTAAAATAAAGAATGTGTTGTTATTGTTAAAAATATGACCAAATGTTTAATCCCACATTCTTCTTTTTTATTCAAATCAAATCAGCTTGCAGTGGATAATTTCATGGTTGATCCTAATAATTACTTCCTGACTTACAGTGAAACGAGTGGCTTTCTCAGCTTCCTTGTTGGACTCAGGTAGTGGAGACATTGGTCCATTTAACACACACACACCTCTGGTCTTCAGACATGTTGTTTCAAACACTGGAAATGCCTACAACTCAAATACAGGTACCTCAGTTTACACGATGATGATGATGATGATGATGATGATGATGATGATGATGATGATGATGATGATGATGATGATGATGATGATGATGATGATGATTATTATTATTTTGCATTTCAGGTTTTTTCACAGCTCCAGTCAGAGGAGTCTACCACTTTGAGTTGTATATCTGTGGACATGGACATGCTTCCCATCCTTCAGGTGCTGTGTTGACCAAGAATGGAGAACATATAGTTATTGCATATGAATATCAGCCTTCTTATTTTGCTTGTGCTGCTAATGGTGTCACGTTGCTGTTAGAGGTTGGAGATGTTGTATTTTTTTGCGTCAGTGGCAAAACTCAAGGATTTATGACAGCCACAAATCGTCACACAACCTTCAGTGGTCATCTGCTTTTCACCATGTGAGACTCAAGCAGGGCTGATTTTCACCATCATCTCTACAACATGTCAGAACTGACATTGAGCTACAGTGGTGTGAAAAGGTCTTTGCTCTCTTCCTAATTTCTTATTTTTGGAGTGAGGATTCATACTTTTGGGCTGCACAGTGGCGCAGTGGGTAGCGCTGTTGCCTTGCAGCAAGAAGGTCCTGGGTTCGATTCCCAGCCCGGGGTCTTTCTGCACGGAGTTTGCATGTTCTCCCTGTGCATGCGTGGGTTCTCTCCGGGTTCTCTGGCTTCCTCCCACAGTCCAAAAACATGACTGTCAGGTTAATTGGCCTTCCCAAATTCTCCCTAGGTGTGAGTGTGTGTGTGCATGGTTGTTTGTCCTGTTTGTCTTTGTGTTGCCCTGCGACAGACTGGCGACCTGTCCAGGAGTGACCCCGCCTCTCGTCCCGGACGCAGCTGGAGATAGGCACCAGCAACTCCCAACCCCCGTTAGGGAGAAGGGTGACGGAAAAATGGATGGATGGATGGATTCATACTTTTTATCTTTGAAAAGGAATATTATGATTTTTTTCATCAACAAAGCACAAATGTAAAAAAAAATCAGCACTGCATTTTACTGTTTTAGCAACAATAAGGATGTGGTTTGGGACTTGGTTACAGAGAAAATGACAGATTTCACATTTTTATATCTATTAAGTGAATAAAGCCACTTCAAAGACCAAAACAATATATAATGAACCTGACCAAAAATGCTGCCATACAGTCTTTTTCTAAGATGATACATGGCTGTGATTATTGATGATGATGCTTTTTATTGAGGAGGCAATAGAGTAAATCCTCATTATCATTTGGCTTATAGGATAAAGAAAATGTAACCCTGGCTTTGCTGTTTGTTGTTTGTCTTTTTTGTGTGAAAAAAAACCATTATAAATTTGAACCTCTTCAAAATGTTCATAAATTCAGAAATTTCTTTGCAATTAGAGTGGACTTCCTGAAATGCCCACCCTCCATTCGCTGTTATATGATGGGGATCAGATAACAGAGAAACAAAAGTCCATTTTAAACAGAATGTTTGAACTATATTTTTACTTTTCTTACTTAGATTTGTGAGCCATTCAACAGCCATTGGGTCATGAATGTTTAATAAATTCTAACTATAGTACTTTAGATTGTAGTGGGCTAACTTCATGATATATATTGTGTTGCTCATAAAATGCAGGTCTCACTGTTTGACTGATTCTAGTTTTCTGCATTTTTCTGGAAAAGACTGTGGTGCATGTAACAATTACATTCATAAACACTATTTCCCAGTGACTGCAAAGCACTGTGATCATGTGGTGACACAGGAACATAAACATGTCGCATCAGCATACAGGAAAGTTAAGAGATGTTCTTAAAATATTTTATCTGAGCTAGAAAAAACACATAGATATTATAATGTGGTGCGAGACAACAGCTTGAGAAACTCCACATATGGTTTTTGTTTCCTCATAATTACAGTTACCAAGTGAATGAAGAGAGTCCTGGGCAGCCAAATACAATTTAATCCAGTTGTTTAGTACAGTCCCAGAGTGCCGTAGAAGAGAGTTTGCTATGTAACAATGACTATTTCGTGTCAAGAACACAATTGTTTTTAAAAGAGAGGCGCTCAAGTTAATGTCAGAAATCTACTTAAGATATGTTTGTCCTTGGTTCCTATGCTGGAGAGGATTCTGTCCTTGAAATGCAAGAATTTATCTGAATTTTTTTGTAAAGAGCAACATTTTATAGTTTTAAGAATAGAGAATAACACCAACCAACAACACTAAAAGCAAAAACAGACTTATTATAGAAAAAATACTCTAAATTCAAAACCATGGTCTGTCATTTGTTGCAAAATATTATGCTTTTTGATTTTATATGACAAGTCCAATGTATCAAGCCTTATCAAGTGTTTCTAAAAAAAAAAAAAAAGGAAAAAAGACAAGTGGTAATAATTAATCAGCTCTAGTAAATACAGTATTTAAGTCTTGGGTGAAGTGAACCCACAGAGCTGCTCTGTACAGACTGAGGACAGAGATCAAAATGTTTTTCCGAGCATTGCTGCTCATCTGCTCTCTTTCCAGCGCTCAGCTGCATGCTGTAGCCGACAATGAAATCAGGCAAACTGGATCACAGGAAGGAGACGCAGAAAATCTTTCAAATAATCAGCAAACCTTCACGCAGGACATCAATGCCGTGCTGAGAGAGATGAGCGCTTCACTGGCTGGACAGAAGGTGGAGCTCAGGTGTTTACAGAAAGATCATGATGGTATGTTTTGAAACAGAAGAATATCACAGGGAATTTTTACTTTATTCAACTAAAATGTTTGCATACAAAAAATTATATTGTTCACAATTTTGTCATTTTGTCGTAACAGCTAAGGTGAGCGAACTGGAGCTGCAAAAGACTGAGGTGGAAAAGTTGAAACAACAGAACCAAGGTATTTATTACAAGAAGTCTTCATTAGTAAAAGTTAGAGATGAAATCAATTTTGTTTAACATGAACATGACTCCTGTCTAGTTTTTTTAAATTGATAATTATTAATCTTATTCTAAATTTATTGGAGATACAAATTGCAAGTAGGAAAGTACAAGTGTATCTATGGAACATGTGTAACAGCAACAGCTTCAAATAGCACCAGACAAACTTCTATCTGTTAAAAGCTTCACTGACAGGAGGAATAGATTAAATCTATTATTCAACAATGCTTTAAATTAGATAGAAACCTAAAGAAAATATGTTTAAAATGTGAAGTGCGGCATTGGTAAATAAACATGTTGTCTTATTATTTCAGAAAAAAATAAAGACTTGTACAATCTGAAACAACATTATCAAGATATTTAAATACTGATTATATGTTATTTATGACATCATCTTGTTTCCCTGCATTTTGCTAGCTTTAGCAAAACCTACCTACTATTATAAAGACACACCTTGTATAAATTAAGCAAATTATCAACAAGTTTTTACTTTGACGAATTATATCGTCGGGAAAAATACACACAATGCAGCAAGGTAAAAATTTGAATCTAACTGTTTCAATGCATTGACATTTATTGTAAAATAATAATAATAATAATTATTATTATTATTATTATATTATTATTATTATTATTATAATTATAAATAATAATAATAATAATAATAATAATTATAATAATAATAATAATAATAATAATAATAATAATAATAATAATAATAATAATTATTATTATTATTATTTATTTATTTATTTATTTTATTTTTAATTTTTATTTTATCCACACAGCTCAAACGAAAGAAGTGGAGGCGCAGAAGGAAGAGTTGTACAAACTGAAACAACAGCATCAAGGTATGGCAATGAAAAAAAATCATAAAGGAATTAATTCAATCAAAACTTTACTTTTGAGTCAGATGCCATGATTAAAAATATTGGCAAATATTAAACTAAAGAAAAACAACCAAAGTTTTATTTGATGAATAACAATTATAATAGTAATTAAAGTCTCATATTACCATTAATATAACAGTCATATTACTGTTGTAATACTTAAAGAGCTGACAGTAAAGGATCTGCAAATGAACTAAATGTCTGCTTTACACAGATATAAAAATGAATTAGTTTTACTTCCTGACTTCACAAATCAGGGAATATTCTTTTGTCTTCCATGGTTATTTTGGATAAATGTAAAAGGAATTATATAATTAATCTAATAATCATATAATGATTGTTATTCTTTTGCTTTGTATGATTTCAGCTCATACAGAGGAACTGCTCAGAGTTCAAACCAGGGCAAACAGCACTGAACAGCAGGTGGAGGCTTTGAGGAGAGAAGGAGAAGGTTTGTGAATAAAGACATAAACTCACTATGGCAACAATCTCATTTGTTAAAAATGTTACATTTGTTTAGAACAAAGAATGCATTGCTGTTGTAAAAATATCTGGCAAAATATTAAATTTTGGATTTGTTTTTTTCATTCAAAAACAATCGCTGTTCACTGAATAAATCCATAATGGATCCTAATATTTACTTTTGTTCTCACAGTGAAACGAGTGGCTTTCTCAGCTTCCTTGTTGGACTCAGGTAGTGGAGACATTGGTCCATTTAACACACACACAACTCTAGTCTTCAGACATGTTGTTTCAAACATCGGAAATGCCTACAACAAAAACACAGGTACCTGAGTTTACATGACGATGATGATGATGATGATGATGATGATGATGATGATGATGATGATGACGATGACGATGATGATTATTATTCATTTGCATTTCAGGTTTTTTCACAGCTCCAGTTAGAGGAGCCTATCACTTTGAGTTTTATATCTATGGACATGGACATGCTTCATATCCTTCAGGTGCTGTGTTGACCAAGAATGGAGAACATATAGTTATTGCATATGAACATCAGCCTTCTCATGCTGTTAAATCTGCTAATGGTGTCACATTGCTGCTAGAGGTTGGAGATGTTGTATTTTTGCGTCAGTGGCAAAACTCATTGGTTTCTGACAACCAAAATCGTCACACAACCTTCAGTGGTCATCTGCTTTTCACCATGTGAGCAGCAAGCAGGGCTGATTTTCATCATCAACTCTACAACATATCAGAACTGACATTGAGCTACATTGGTGTGAAAAGGTCTTTGCTTTCTTCTTGATGTCCTATTATTTTCAATGTTTGTTATACTTCATTGATTTGTAACATCAGATCAATTTAAATGCTAAATTAACTAAACACAAAATGCAGTTTTGAAATAAAGATGTTTTTTCTGAAGGCAGAAAATAATCCTAACTCACATTGTCCTGTGTGACAAAGTGATTAACCTGATTACTGCCACACCTGCTCTCAATTAAAACATCACATAAGAGCTTCCTGGAAAAGCAAAGTGCATCAACAGTTCCTCAAAAAAGTTGACTTCATGCTAAAACCAAAATTCAGGAACAAATGAGAGAAAAAAAACTTACTGAGATCTGTGAGCCTGGAAATGGTTACAAAGCTCAAGGATTTATGAAAACCAGAATCATCATGATACCTTCAGTGATCGTCTTGTAAGCAACAAACAGAACAAATTTGTATGTGTGTGTATGTATCACATACAATGTTCTGTATGTGATGCAGAATATTTCTTATCCTGTATCTCATAAACACAGGATATTGCAGTTTCCCCCTACATGATGAACATCAACACAAAGTAATTATTAAACTGAGCAAAAATCTTATTTCTGTAGCCTTAAATCAACTCAAAAGTAAACTATTGGATATTTTGTCTTTGTGGTTTATATCCTGGTCTTATTGTTTTGTAGAGTTTTACACTGAATATTCTTTGAGCATTTTGATGAATAATTGAGTAGAAATATTCTATATCTATGAAATTGTTTTTTTATTGCGTCATCACGCAGTGATCTGAACTTACATTATTAACATGTTAATATAGAAATTGTCATATTAGTTAAATCGTTATGTCTCAGTAACACACACAAGCTGAGATCTTTGTTCTGGGAGTGATGTAGTTACAAAACACATTCAGTTCAAAAAAGAAGTTCATCCATGGATCCCAGAGATAAAAAGAGACAATACGGCCAAGACCCAAACAACACATCAACGTGGAACATGTGAATGTCACCGTATGTTTACGTTAGAAAATATGTGTATGAAATTAGACCGAGAGAAGCTTTATTGGCTTTATCCCTCTGACCGGTCTCTAAATTATGACTGGAATATTATGGTAAATTTTGGAATTACTTAATTAAACTTGCCTTACAGTCTTCACTTATGCATCCCATAGAGATGTATTATAGACACACTTCAAATTCCTCTTTGACAGATTTTCAATTTTCATTTCTGTTTAATTCTCATAATCAATGTTTCTGTTTGTTCTTTTGTTTGTGTGATCAATCATTAACATCTTTACTTTATCAGCAGTGATAATAAACCTGGATTTATATCTGTATTCTCTTTGTTGAACTTTAAGAGTTAACGCACATTTCAGTGATGATAGTGATAAAATTTTTATTTGTTCTTTTGTATAACAAATCATCAACAGCTTTTCTTTCTGAGCAATAAACTTGAATCTATGTCTGTAATCTTTGTTGACAGCTGTTCTTGAACAATATGTTGATCCTCATGTCAGTAATCTGGTTACTTTGTCACTAAATATTTTAGTGAGAAAATCTTCAGAAAACTGAAGAAAGTTTATCATGTGCAACAGATAAAGTTTTCATTCTAACTCGTGTTTCTCCTAATTGTCTAAAACTTGAGATTGAAAATGGTAAACTTCATTGCTAATCAGTTTCACTTAGTTTGAAACAAACTGTTTAGTCAAATGAAATGTTTTCAAAATACCGTATTTTAATAACCTGTTTTAACAGTTAATGACTCATTTCTACCAGTATCTTATGACCCCTAATATATTATCACATTTTGTCATGATGTTCTAAAATTGATTTCAAAACCTTTATCTGACAGTCACTGTTTGACCAGAAAATACATCACGAAGGAGAAGATTTACTGACTGACCTTTAAGGAAACATTAACAAGGACTATAAACCACAGAGGCCCAGTGGTAAAACTATGTATCATCAATGTTTTCCAAATTGTAAAGATTTTTATACATCCTATAATCTCCTACATCAACTTTATACCAAAATAAATAAATAAATAAATAAAAAAATCTAAAGTTTTTTTAAAAAGACATCTGAGTTAAGTTATTGTCTGGATATTGTCATCCAGAATATAATTTCCTTGAAACTGTTTTTGTAAAAAGAAATGTAGAAAGTTTTTAAAATGCTCAAGGTGATCACTTACAATAATGTCCCATATTTCCCAAGAGATACATTTACAGAGGGCTGCACAGTTGGTAGCACTGTTGCCTTACAGCAAAAAGGTCCTAGATTCACCTCAGTCCAGGGTCTTTCTGCATGGAGTTTGCATGTTCACCCTGTTCATGTGTGTTTTGTCTTGGTCATGTTTTTGGACTGTCAGGTTAATTGGCCTCTAAAATCCGAGAGGTGTGTGTGTGCATGGATGTTTGTACTTTCTGTCTCTCTGTTGCCCTGTGACAGATTTGTGATCTGTCCAGGATGTATCCCGCCTCTTGCCCTAAAACGATCGTTGGATATGGGCACTAGCACCTCCTGACCCCACGAGGAATAGATGGAGAAATTTAAGATAAAATAGATAACTAAGTGCTTTGAGTATTTTGAGTTTTTAACTTTATATGGCAAAGTTTCAAGTCTTATCACCTGCACGTTTTTCATAAAAAAAATAAAAAAAAAATGTTAATCATTACTCACTGATAATAAGTGGAATATTTAAGGCTTGAGTTGCCACACAACCCACAGACCTGACCCAGAGAGACTGAAACTAAAAATGGAGATGACAAGATTTTTTCCTGCATTGCTTCTGATCTGCTCTCTCTCCACGGCTCAGCTCCAAGCTGCAGACGACAATGAAATTATTCCACATTTCAGGCAAACAGAATCACAGGCAGCAGATGCAGGGAATCTCTCTGACAACCAACAAACTTGTGCACAGGACATCAATGCAGTGCTGAGAGAGATGAGCGCCTCACTGGCTGGACTGAAGGTTGGTATGGAGTACCTACAGAGAGATAATGAAGGTATGTTAACCAGAAGTCACTGCTTTATGAAACTGAAGGGTTTATATTCAAATAGTCACATTTCAATGTTGTTTTTTATTTTACTCCTGCAACAGCCAAGACAAAAGAACTGGACTTGCTAAAGCAACAGTACCAAGGTATTTATAAGAAAACAAGTAAAACCCTGATGTTTTGATAAAAGACAACATTTAGCACAAAAAAAGACATTATATTGACAAATATCAATTGTCTGTTTATTTTTACTATTTTAGAGCAAGTGACAAAAGTAAAAATCTGGAGCAGCAGTACCAAGGTATTTATAATTTCCTGTAACAAAAATTATTTTATGTGATAAATGAGACAGTAAAACTACTTTTTCTCAATTGTTTAGAAGCAAAAAAGCTGATTTATTTAAACAAAAAAGTTGAAAAGTTGTCTGACATCAAAGCTATCAGTAATCAATCTTAGACAGGGCTCCATATACATACAAAAACCTCACAAGAAACATGAACACAAGATTTTTAAAAACAAATCTTAAGCAGGTTTTAGAAATGCTTCTGCTGTTGAGGACTGTAATTACTGTGGGAATGAATGTTTTATTTTTATTATATTCCTTTCCTGGACAGCAGGATTGATGGGAGGAGAGTGAATGAGTGAAGGAAGGGATGAGAACATTAATACAGATGAGACAGTAGTGGTTTTAATCAACCAATTATTTTGCTGCCATGATATGTGATGTGTCAGAGTTTGGTTTTCTCGTTGCTTGTGGTAAAGTTGTATTATGTGACATTGAAAGTAATGAGAAAACATTATTAAAATAATTTTACTATGCTGAGTTGTTGTTGCTGCTGTTTTCCTTTCCACACAGCACAGTAACGTCAAGATTAGAAACTGCTGTGAATTTGTGATGTCAAACTATTACTGTGAAAAATGACAGAGGATATTTAATTTTATTTGACATTTCATGTTTGTTATAATCAATTTTCAGCTCAGATAGGAGAACTGACCAGCGTTAAAGCCAGGACAAACAACACTGAGAACCAAGTGGAGGATCTGAAGAGAGAAAGAAAAGGTTTGGAAACTCACTAGTATTCACATAGAAACATTATCTTAACATGTCATGTAACAAAAATCAAGTTATGTACTTTTGTTTGATGTCCATTAATTGTTTAATATGTTTAGTAATTAAAAAATAAAATTAAGACAGTAATTTGTTAGTTTTGATTTGTTTAATTATACAAACACCGGATAGTTTTTTTAAGAACAAGTAACTGCTTGATACCAATAATCCTGAATTTTTGTCTCGTAGTGAAACAAGTGGCTTTCTCAGCTTCCTTGCTGGCATCAGGTGCTGGACATACTGGACCATTTAACACACAAAGACCTCTAGTCTTCAGACGTGTTGTTACAAATATTGGAAATGCCTACAACCCAAACACAGGTACACAAGTTTATGCAGAACTTGATTCTCTTCATGATCCTGACATGCAGTTGGTTGATTGATTGATTCTTTATGTAGATATACAGACGAAAAAGTTCAATAGAAACATTATTTTTATATTTTCTTTAGGTTTTTTCATTGCCCCGGTGAGAGGAGCCTATCACTTTGAGTTCCACTTACATGGACATGGACATGCATCACAGGGGACAGGTGCCATTTTGGTCAAGAATGGAAACATTATTTTCAGTGCATTTGAACGTCAGCCTTCTGACTCTGTTAACCCATCTAATGGTGCCACATTGCTGTTAGAAACTGGAGATGTTGTGTTTTTGCATCTGTGGCAAAACACATGGATTTTTGATGACCATTATCATCCTACCACCTTCAGTGGACACTTGGTTTTCACTGTGTGAGCAGAAAGCAGTGCAAATTTTATTTCTGCCTCAGAAGAGAATCATAATATATACATGATGTTTTTATAACTGGATTCAATCATTTGTATTTTATTTCATTTTGTCTTAAATTTCCACAATAGTTTACTAGCCACAATGGTTCTAGCAGTTCTCTTTCAATTGTTGTTTTCTTAATAGAGTACACACAAAATGCAACATAGAACTTTAATCTAGTTTTGTTGAAACTTTTATTGCAATGTGACGTTTGTTTCAGATCAAAATTGTTCACTTTTAAATGGACTAAACCTGAAAGTGTTAGGTGTTGTGTTTAATATATATATTTTTTGAAAAGTAAAAATATATGCATATGTTTTTTGAGCGACCAAAGAAATGAAGCCTATGTGTAAATTCAAACTGGAAGACTCTTTAGCCCCACCTGCATCATCCAATCGGCGCATCCCGCTAATCACGACGACCTATCATCGTTGGACCGAGCCATGTCATGGCATTTGTTTCAAATCTAAATTTTCACTTTTAAATGAACAAAACCTGAAAATGTTAGGTGTTGTCTTTAATATTTTTTTTTTTGGATAAATAAAAATATTTGCATATGTTTTTTGAGTGACCTCCTGCATCATCCAATCGGCGCGTCCCGCTAATCACCGACGACCAATCATCACTGGACCGAGCCATGTCACGGCTAATCACCGACCATGCCCCAGTTGATAAGGACATCCATCCATGGTGTCTTATGCTTTGCTGCTGCGCTCAACCTTCCTCCACTGTCCTGAGGTGGGCATACTTCATTCACCGACCTCCACCACCAGTATCGGGTCCCGGGGGATGACATTCCTATCAGCATCGGGAATGCTCATCCGAGCTTATCGCAAATCACAGCTCGATGTCCTTAGCCGGGGCCCGAACGCCAATGACTTAATTCATGCATGTCAATAAACTTTTCTAATCTCTTTCTTTCTCTGTCTGAGTCTCTCAAGATTGAAATCCTGTATGTGATGCAGAATTTTTCTTATCCTGTGATGTAGTGTCTTAACACACAAAACACATTCAGTTCAAAAAAGAAGTTCATCCATGGATACCAGAGATAAAAAGAGACAATACGGCCAAGACCCAAATAACACATCAACATGGAACATGTGAATGTCACCGTATGTTTACGCTGGAAAATATGTGTATGAAATTAGACCGAGAGAAGCTTTGTTGGCTTTATCCCTCTGACCGGTCTCTAAATTATGACTGGAGTTAAATCGTAAATTTTGGAATTACTTAATATGTAAATGTATTTGGATTGCTTAATAAATTTTCTTACTTATTTAAACATGTCTTACAGTCTTCACTTATGCCCCCCACAGAGACGTATTATAGACATGCTTCAACTTCCTCTTTACTTATGAGAATAAAACACAAATGAAGATTAAACATCTGCCAATGCTTCTGTTTGTTCTTTTGTTTTTGTGATCAATCATTAACAGCTTTACTTTATCAGCAGTGATGATAAACCTGGATCTATCTCTGTAATCTCTTTGTTGAAAGCTGTACTTGAACTTTATGATTTGTCCCACATTTCAGTGATGATAGTAATTCAGTTTATTGTTCTTTTGTTTAATAAATCATTAACAACAATGTTAATAAACTTGGATCTATGTCAGTCATCTCTTTGTCGAAAGAGATTACAAACAAAGTTCAGAAATGTGGACCAAGTTTATTATGTACAACAGATAAAGTTTTCAGCTTAACTACAGCTTTATTCACAATTGTCCAAATCTTGAGATTCAAAATGGTAAACTTCAATGCTAATCAATTTCTAATCCATTTGGATAAGTTTAATTGAAACAAACTGTTATGACCCCTAATATATTATTAAACATTTTCACAAAGTTGAAATATTAATCTTTTATGTGACAATCTCCCATTTGACCAGAAAATACATCACAATGTAAAGAAAACTGTGTGTTAAACAATTAATCAGGTTTTAGTGCAAAAAGGTTCCACTTCCAATTTCATCATTCATATTTGCTCATCTACAATTACCAGAATGAAAAGACAACAGCATCATATTTGTTGATTGGTTTGGTATAATCTGATTTAGCAATGTCCTTCTTGAGTAGTATTTAATCATCAATTCTTCTAACTGCATGTTTACCTTCCAGGGGACACGCATTTTTGTCTTTTACTAGAACAGAAGTGCATAGAGAGAAATGTAATGAACTTACTGAAAAGAAAGAGCAACAAAGCAAAGACAGTAATAAGATGCAATACCTGGCACTTCTTTGTCTTAATAGAGACAGAATCCTGTGTGCAAGTCGAGCATTAGAGTCAATTATGACATGCAACTTATTTAATCTATGTAATTTAACATGTTTTCCACCTTCACATATTTTCTAGAGCCCACAAAAGGATACTTATCATTCTGGGACAAAGTGGCTTAAATTCCCAAATCTACAAAAGTTTTGGGGTTTTTGTCAAAGGTTCTTGTCTTGGATATTTTATACTGATAATTGTGACACTGTAAACATCGGTATTTTATATGAACAGAATATATGTGATCATTTATCTCCAACAATTGCAAAAAGACTGTTTTATATGGGAGGGCCACATAACAGATCTTATTACCTGCACGTGTTTCTGCAGAGCCTGGCAATAAGTAGTAACTGAGGGTAAAGCAGTATATAAGCTTGGATCATTCCAGAAACCACAAACCTTACATGCTGAGACAAAAACTTAGAAAAAAGATGGGAATGATTTTTCTATTGCTGTTGATCTGCTCTCTCTCCATAGCACAGCTAGAAACAGAGTCTGTGAATGAAATGGCGTCACATGTAAGACAAACTGAATCACTGGAGAGCAACACAGGAAGTCTCTCAAACCAACCACCAACATGTAGCCAGGAAATCAACGGTGTGCTGAGAGAGATGACTGGTTCACTGGCTGGACTGAAGGTGCAGGTGGGATACTTAGAGAGGGACAATGAAGGTATGTTCATAAAAAAGATGCATCACATGAGTAATTAGTGCTAAGAATTACTCATGGAGAGATCATTGCTTTGCAATGTTTTCTTTGATATAAACAGCTAAGCTGATGAAACAGCAGTATTTGGTGACAAAATGTTTGTAAAGTTTGCAGTTTGAAAAGAAAAGCAATATAGCAAGTTAACCAGAAACTATTACAACTTTGTGTCACTTTTGTACTGGAGCATCAAAACCAGGTATTTACTGATATCTGCTATATGCAGCATAGCACTAAATTATAACCATTTTAATGTGATTAAAACACTTCAGTAACAGGGTTAAGAGTTTAATATATAGCATGTAAGTGCACATTCTGCAGTACAAAGAAATATATGATGAGGATAGGGATTTTATGTGTTTTATGTATATATAACTTATTTAAACAAACATTTAAATAGTATTCAGGGTTTTGGTCCAATTATAAATTAGTTAATCTATAAGTCTGCAGGGTTTTTTTTTTTCAGTTAAGATAATGTTTTCTGTGGTGTGGTGTTGGCTCTTTTGCAAAATTCCAGATCAGGCTTGAGAACTGATGTCTGTTAAAGCTGCAGCAACATCACAGAAAATCTAATAGAGCCTCTCTGAAGACAAAGGTTGAAGGCTTGAGAGTTTATGAGCATGCTAACATCACATGATTCACCAAGCATTGTTTGCACTAACTTTGCTGTCCACTGAAATTGATCATTTTAAGCTGTTATTGCATTTATTTGTGAGATGCCTTTCCTCCCAGTCAATTCACCTTTTTGCCAAATCAGAGCCACTTTGATTTTATACCAAGCAAACTTTTTCTCACCCATGTCTCTAAATGTTGCATAATAGCTTATGCCTTATGGTAGCATTTTAACTAATTGTAAGGATAGTAAAAAAGCCAAAGTCTCACACAAAATTTAAGTTATAAAGCTATTTCTCCTGCAAAAACAGGTTAGGTAAAATTACCTAATAGATTTATTTACTGAAAGAATAATGTGTCCATAATGGCTTATATCTTTGTTTTTTCCTTTATGCACCAACAGCTAAGGCCAGAGAACTGGAGTTGCTAAAGAATGAGTTGGAAAAGATAAAGCAACAGTTCCAAGGTATCTCTTACATAAAAAATGAAATAACATATTGCAAACTAATGAGGTCACATATTTGCTTTCCAAAAATCACAATTAGTGTATTTATTTATTTAATTTTTAAAAGATCTCAAGATGAACTTGTATTACAGTTAGTGGTGTGTATTAATCAAAAACTTCTTAAAATACTAATCCTTATGCAAATAATAAAATGTTTTTTTTTTTCCTTTCATTCCTCTTTTTATTTATTGTACATAATCTCCAGCACAGGTAGAAGAGGTGACCACAGTCAAAGCCTTGGCAAACAGCACTGAACACCAAGTGGAGGTTTTGTGGAAAGAGGGAAAAGGTAAGTCAATTTATAATTGACCTCACAATTCGAAAAAATATATAACTATATTGTTTACAACTAATATCAATTGTCTGTTTGTTTTTTCTTATTTTAGAGCAAGTGACAAAAGTAAGACGTCTTGAACAGCAGTACCAAGGTATTTATGACTAACAATAAATCATTTTGTGATAAATGACACATTAAACAATGTCTTAAATATTTAGAACCAAATAAAGCAGATTTCTGTTAAACAATAGAAAAAGTTGTTACCAAAGATATCAGAAATTCGTCTTCACCTGGTTTCTAAACACCTACTAAAATGCCACAAGACATAAATACTGCTTTCTCTATTTCAGCGAAACAAGTGGCTTTCTCCGCCTCAGTGTTCACTGGAGGAGCTCAAGGATATGTCGGACCATTTAACACGGACACAGTTCTGGTCTTCAGACATGTTGCTACTAATTCTGGAAATGCCTACAACCCACACACAGGTGCACAGATTTATGTGTTCATCTGTAATGAGTTGCTTTCTTTTGAGAGCCTGACAAAAATATGGTTAATTCTCCTAATTCTGCCAATAATTATTTTAAATTTTGACAGGGATTTTTTCTGCACCCGTCAGAGGAGTCTATCATTTTGAATTCTACCTGCATGGCCATGGACATGCGTCACATCCTACAGCTGCTTCGTTGGTCAAGAATGGGCAGCAAATCGTCACTGCCTATGAAGGGCAATCTTCCTATTCTGTTAATCCTGCTAATGGAGTGAATTTACATTTAGAGTCTGGGGATGTTGTTTTTGTGCGTCTCTGGCCGAACGCAAGAATTTTTGACAATGGTAATCATCACACAACCTTCAGTGGCCATCTGCTTTTCCCTTTGTGAGCACAAAACTTTCCTGATTTTCTTTGCCCATCAGGTTTTATTTTTGTGACTCATAATCAAACTTTGCAGAAGGTTGCATTTTTACATAATGTTTTGATGATGTTAAAATAAAAATCTTGGAATCAGGATTTGCTGGCTTGGTCAGTACAGTACTGGGTTACACTCATGATCAGCTTTACATCAGCAAGTTCAAGTGTCTGTAATTTTACTCATGTAGAAAAGTAAAATCAAATATTTAAAAACATTGTTGATTTCAGTCATTATTTTCTTTAAAAGCATTTAAATGATTGCCTAATTTGGAACAGAAAAGAAACCGTAATAAAGAATAAAGACACGTAAATACAGAACCAGAATTACAATCAAAAGGGACATAAGAAATTTAATCATTCAATTTTTAAGCAGAATTAAGAGCATTTCTGAAGGCGGCATAATATTATGCAGGGACCTTAATGCTCAGCACACATTAAATGTTTAATCACATTTTTGCAGTAACTTACAATATGCCGTGATGAGGTTGTTTGTTCTAATTGTAAATGTTATATTTTAATTTGCTGTAAGCTGAAAATCGTCATAATTAACATGCAGTTTTTACACAAGAAGTGGACCCGCAAAAAATAAAAAGTCCATGACTAATTGGGGGTTGCACAATTTGTCATGGAAATTTTGACCATAAAGTGATGGATGATATGGTACCTGATACATGTGATACAGCAGTGTGGACTCAATTAAAAGGCCAATCAGAGAAAGAAGTCAACCAAAAGGCTTTAGTGATGGAGCTTGAACCACCTTTAATCAGTAAATGAGGTCACTGACAATTGGTGATAGAAAGCCACTGATGTTTTCATTTCCTTATAAATGACAGAAAGATAAACTTTGCTCCCTAATCTTTGTTTATTCATTTACAATAAGAAATCAAACTCTTATCAGCAACACAAGCTGCTTGTTAATCACAAATTAATCACATTACTATAAGTATGTTTATTTTTAATTTTATGTTTAGAAGATGGTGTCTAGCTTGCCAATTTGTGTTTATGATTGCAAGCTAAATTTTTAAATGACATTTTTAAATGACATTTAAAAGATAAAATTATTATCTTATAGAGTGGGGGAAAAAAAACAAAAAACATCTTGTAATGATTACCTGGCCAATCGCAGATAAAGAAAAGATATTTAAGACATGAGTTAGCTTCTAAGCCTCAAACGTGAACTCCAAAGCCTTAAGACTCGAGAAATAGAGAAGATGTTTCTATTTCTTTTGCTAGTCTGTTCTTTTTCAGCAGTTCAGCTTCAAGGACAGAATGATCCTAAAGATGCTGAACATTTAAAGCAACTTGAGTCACCAGAACCAGAACTAGGATCTGTTTTTACCCGCCAACAAGTCTGTTCAAATGACATCCATGCTATTCTAAGAGAGGTGAGTGCTTCAGTTGCAGGACTGAAGGTGGGCATGGAGTACTTACAAAAAGAAAATGAAGGTATGAAAAATCACTTTTAAAAACTGATTTTACCAAACCACATTAAATAAACTTGAACCAATGAACAACTCTTGGTTCTATTTTAGCCCAAGCAACAAAGACAAGAGAACTGGAGCAATTGTACCAAGGTATAACATTATGCATCGTGCAAATTCACAAGTTAATTTATATTGTTTCTTATCTTCCATGGGGACTTGTATTTAAATAAGCAGACATGCAAGTTGTCTGTTTAATTTAAATAGTATTTTGCCTTTAAATGGACTTTGAAAATGGTTTTACTCGCCCAAGCTTCTGTTTGTATTTGTGTTCTGTGTTTTTTCAGCACAATCAGCTAAAGTTAAAGAACTGGAACGGCAAAAGTCAGAGCTCCTGCAACAATACCAAGGTATATATGTTGTCACTTTCAGCAACACTGAACAATAAAGATGCAAACTTTCCTATGTATTTTGTGACACATTTTAGTGGTGGAATGCAATTAAAATATCTATAGACTTTGATCAATTGATTTATTTGTTTTTTAGTCAAATAGCAACATTTGATTTAATAAGAAACATTTTTGAATTCCGATGAAATTTGGTTGATAGCTATGATTAAATGGACAGATATGATTTGAATGATGATGATGCATGACAATTTCTACCTTTGTTTAGAGGAAACTTGAATGGTGTGGCTTTGTTTTCAGCCAGTCAGTTACAGTCACAGTTTCTTACCACAAGTAAACCAGCAACTTTGTACAACATACTGTAGCAATGTTAGAGAAAAGGTTGATGTTTTTATATTTTATAAAAGAGGGTTATTGCAATGTATTTTTATCGTGCCAGAAGTCTTAATCCTTTCTGTGTCACACTTCAATCCTCATGCAGTTTAAAGGGACATTGAGGAACAAGGCCGAATGTGAGGCTGTGGCTGACAGATAGTTTTTTCTGTGTTTTTGGAGACTTTGGTACAGTTAGTTGAAACTTACGTGTGGTTTGAGCACACATGTTAAACATGAGCTCGAAGTGAAACTAGGTCGTTCCTGTGGTCAGTGATTTATTTTTCACCCATGAAAAGTACAAAAAACAAAATTAAGACAATTGTGGCATAACACACGTCAGAAAATCCTTACACAGAATTATGGTTGATCGCAAACAACAGACATGAGATGGACAACACTGTTTTCTAACACTAAGACCTCATTTACATTTAAGTTCCAGAAATCACAAAAAGGATTGAATTTATTTTTACCAGTGAAAGTGAACTTTTCTGAAAATATATTTTGACCTGAGAACATATTTACTAACATTTTGTCTTGTTTCTTATAGTTTTTGCATGAAACAAGTTAACATTTTGTGTCCTTTTGGCTGTTTTAGCACAAGAGGCTAAGCTGAAGGAGTTGGAATCGCAAAAGATTGAGTTGGACAAGCTAAAGCTGGAGTACCAAGGTATCTGAGTTAAAACTATTTCAGTGTTCAAATTAAACATTGAAAATCAAAGCGATAAAGAAAACTTTCCTTCCACATTAACAATACCTAAGCTATATTTCATTTGGGTAAAGTTTTTCATTTTAATTGTGGTAATTGTAAATCTTCCATAAAACAACATTGTCTGCAGTAAATTCACTGATTTATTTCTCAGAACCTTTTATCATTCTAATTCCAGCACAGGGAGATGAACTGCAGCAAATTAAGATCAGGACAAACTTAACACAAAAGCAGGTGGAGGTTCTGAAGAGAGAAGGCGAAGGTTTGTTGAGGTTCTGGTATCACTGGATCAAACTCATAACTGTCTCAAGAGCTGTCGCACACAACAATATTTTTCGTCTTCAGTGAAACAAGTGGCATTCTCAGCCTCCTTATTGGACTCAGGTGGACGGGACATTGGACCTTTCAATGCATACACGACTTTGATTTTTAGAAATGTTGTCTCAAATATTGGGAATGCCTACAATCAAAATACAGGTATTTCAATTTTATTTACAAAACACTTATTTATGCAATATTAACATCAGAGTGGTTTCAAAATAAAATACAATTTCCTACAGGGTTTTTCACTGCCCCAGTGAGAGGTGTCTACCACTTTAATTACCACATCTATGGACATGGACATTCTTCACATGGTTCAGGTGCTGTGCTGGTCAAGAATGGAGACTTCATTTTCATGGCATATGAACATCAAACTTCACTCGGCGCTAACTCTGCTAACACTGTCACGTTGCTGTTAGAGGTTGGAGATGTTGTATATTTGCTTCAAAGGGCTCATACAAGGATTTTTGATGATCAGCTGCATTATACCACATTTAGTGGTCTTTTACTTTTTCCTTTGTGCAATGATGCATGCTAAGTCATTTGTAGCAGTGTTATAGTGCAGTATAACATGTACACAAAAGATAAACATACTGCTCAGAAGACAAAATGGCACAAATAAAATGTAAATTCACTTTACAAAATGGGCCGTGGTATTAAGATTGAATTATCATAAGGTGTTTTCTGCAGAGAACTTTTATATAATATACGAAATTTTAATTTTAAACCATGTACACCAAAGTATAACTCACATTATAACTGTGTAATTTTTGTACTGCATGCTGTATGTCTGATTTGATTTTTAAATAAACTGCATTAACATTGATTGAATTAAAAAATCTAAAATAGGATGAGCTTCTCAATGGTCACACTGAGCTTAATCTGGAGGGAAGGTTGATATGTGCAAGTATGAGGAACACACAAAACCTTCACTTGAAAGCAACACTGTTTGACTCCGTTTGAAAACTGTACTGACAGTGCTATTTAATACCCAGCATCTCAGTTAATTCTTTGGTGAAACCAACCAAACAAAACAAGTTGTTTCAGATAAGCAACATACCTGGAGAGCAGCAGGAGACTTTTAGGTTAATTTCCAGTACATAGTAACTTTAGAAGCACGTAAGAAGCAACTCACACAACTCAAAAACCTGACAAGAATTAGCAATCTACAGAATTTTTTTCATTTCCTGACCTTTTGACCCACATAAGGGGGAATTTCTCAAAACCCTAGCGTGCGTTGCAGATAGGAAATGGTGAGTTTGCAGCTTTTTAAAGGACAATAACTGGAGACTAAAGATGTGCCAAACAATTGGTCAGCCTGTAAACAATGCCATAACCTGTAAAGAAGAAACAGCTAGCATGCAAACAGAGCAGGTCATAAAGGATGTTAATTCTTATAGCTACATTTACTTCCAACCATAAAAAATATACAGTTCTATAAAAGTGTGGCTGGATTTTTTGCAAAACAAGTATGATTTAAAAAAATGAGTACTGAGATAATCTAACTTTACTAGTTACTTCCGCAATACGACATTTATTTTTAAATCAGTTTACCTCTGAATCAAAAGAGTGTAATTAAATTAAAGTATTTTATTAAGTCCCTTGTCCAAGTAGTTTATCAGCTACTTTAAAGAATCTAGAATTAAATGCATCACAAATCGTAAAAAGCACACAGGTTTTATTGCATATCAATTTCATGTATAAATTCTTCATAGCATTGGAAAGATTACATTTGGTATACATTGCTATTCTACAGAATTAACATCAGAGTCATATCTTTTCAATGAAATTTCTCTAAAGTACATCTGCAATAATCACAAGCATCAAAAGAACTGCAATTCCAGAATTGTTCAATATTATTCTACAATCCTTTATTGTTTTTCATTAGGTCTTCTCCCGTGAGTCGTTTCTATGTCTTTCAGAACCTGCCCACACATCTGCCAGGCAGTCAGAACTTGAAGTCAAACCTACTAACCTAAACACATGTACAATAAGTGCATCTACAATTTTTTTTTTCTCTTACTTTTTTTTTTTTTTTTAATTGATACACATTTCACAAATGGACATATTATACTGCTAAACACGTCATGCACGATAACTTTTTTTTTTTTCATTTGTTTTCAATAAACATAACAGAGGCGATATACAACTCAGATTTTAAACAAAACAAGCACCATCCATTAAAACCCATATTTTTCAAAGGTTTTTTTTTCTTCTTCAGACAAATGCACCATTGTTTTTCATTCTTTAAAATACTATACAGTTAAAAAGAAACCGTGTATTTATTTTCTTTTTTTTGACTTTCATCCGTAACAGTTGGGCAAAGAGCAACCATGTATTATTACGCTGAAAAAAAAAAAAAAATTTCAGTGACCAGAACATTTTGTGAAGTTGCCAAAATGGAATACTTCAACGCTTTCAAATCAGTTGCTTCGCACAGCGCGTGGTTATTACAGTAGTCCATGACATGAATAACTACACATAGTCAACCTAAAACCTTAGTGACCCAAGTCTTTACATTTTCTAAGCACAAATTGAAAAATAATGTGTTTACAATGAATGGAATTTCATTCAGTAGAATTATATATATGTATATATAAAAGAGACTTTAGTCTTAAGAAAATGAGATGACGCAGCAGTCCCAGCATCACACTACCACCTGCTGTTGTGAATAAAAATTACAGTGCTTTAGTTTTATTCTCATCTCTCCTGGTTGAGTCCAGCTGGCTCATCTATTGAAAGTCAAATCAGCGTTAAAAAAATGGATCTGGAATCTAAGTTCAACCAAAAGACCAAACTGTATCCAGTTGATGGTCTGGTCCCAGTTGCTTTAAGTGCTTGTTAAAAAAAACAAAACAAACAAACAAAAAAAAAAACACGCATCAGGCCTGATTAAGAAAGTCTAGAAGGGATGAAAAGGGATCCTTAAGGCTAAAACCCAGCTGCCTTCAAGTACCGACTGAAAATGTTTTCTGCTGTCTATGACACAGCCGTCTTCGCAGACTTAACAGAACTGGGTCTCAAAGCAATTAACATGGAGTTTAACTAACGAGTCTGGATGACTACTCTGTTCTTTAACAATCACGAGCCAAATCTCTTCACATACAGTCAGCGAACCTGTCACCGTCATGCCGTTTTTGACTGGATGCTGTGAGAATTTCCGACCAGACAACTAACCTGAGACAAAATCGTTTTCAGATGACAACTTGCAGGCCACGCAACAAGGGATGCATGCCAAAAAAATAGAAAAAAAAAAAAAAAGAATATATCATGAGTCGATGGCGGAAGAAATCCAGATTCAGTAATGATAACATAATGCCCTTTAAATGACATTCAAAATTATGTTTGTACAATTACGCCACTAGGCAGAGAGGGAGAGAAAACAGCATATTGAGTTAACTGTTAAAGTGAAACAATAAAAGGAAAACCAGGGTTAAACCTGCCCACTATGTTCCAATGCCAAACAGGACTCTAAAACTAACTGCACTTGCATTTAACTATAAATAATAATAAAAAAAAATAAAAAAAACCTAATTAACTTGTGGGGTCTTTTAATTTTGGCACACTAATCCGTCAAAATCAGAGATTCAGAATCTCCCCCCTGTGCTTTGACAGGCGATCCTTTTACCTTCTTCAAGAAAAACAGGGATGAAAAGACGATTTTTGTTTCTTCATTTTCTCTTCTTGAGTCTCAACAAAACAACATAGAAATAAATACATGCACACACTTCTGAAATTAAACATATAATGTTACTAGGGAAAAAGAAACGTGACAGCAAATGTGAGGCCTCTTGGAAATGAAATGATTGTCAAAGAAAAATAAAAGACTGCTAGGGGTTATTTGGCACATACCACTCTGAATATGAACATCTAGGTTATTATCATTTTTACATCATGTGACAGCAAATTTGGTCCATCTCTAAAAGTAATTAAATTAATAGTTGAGTACTCTTGAGCCTAAAGAGAAGCAATACTGCGGTATCTATAGTAAAGAAAGTAAATACATTTAATTGATGATGCAATAAACAAAACAGAAAAACACACTCTTTTTTTTAGTATAATTTAAGTTTCAACATGAACAAATTTAGTAGCCAATTTTAATAACTATTGGCCCACATAACTTATTACATCATCACATTTGAACGTTGGACATCATTCTCCATGTAATCAGTGAAAAATCAACAGTCTACTGGTTCTGAGGATTCGTTTATTCTGTCTGGTGCTTTTGATTCTGAAATTAAATATAAATGTAACAAAAAAGAAAAAAAAAATTAACAAGATTAGTCGCCATGACTGGTGGAGAGAAAAAAAAAAAAAAAAACTGGAGAGAATCACTCACGAGTCCTCTATTTCTGCTGAAACAGTGCCACCTGGTGGACATGCAGTGCCAGTGCTGCAATGCTTGCGTCCGGCATTGTGCACAGACTTTAGAGACATTATCAGTTCAGTAAGTGTCTTTTAGGGAGCCGCTTTACAGGGTGACTGTGATGCTGCAGGGAGCATTGTGCACTGGGGGGAGGATCAGAGTGACGCAGAGTTTCAATGCTCTGGAGAAGCATTCATCATGTCCTTCACATCAACAGGAGCTTAGCAGTGCTTTCTCTTAGACAGTCTTGCAGGACACCTCATAAGGGGACACGTCCCCTCCACCCCCTCTCCTCCTCCGTCGTACTCGCACAAACACATAACATGTGAACACAGGCGTAGCCGCGCAAACTCGTCCGCTCTGCCTTGAATGTGTGTGACAATGGAATCCTTCACGGCCTTCTCGTCTTCCCGATGTCCAGCCAGTCTCTTGTTTCTGTCTGTTTGTGAGACTAAATGTTCCCCCTACTTTTCCTTCTTTCGTCTTTCCTCGGCCTCTCTTTGCCTAGATATGGTTGAGTGGGTGAAAGCTGCTCGTCTCAGACGGTCCGCTTCCCATGCTCAGCCAAGCGTCCAGAGAGTTCTGAGAGGGTGCGTGCAAAGGGTTGTTCTCCGAGAGAGACAGCATCATTGCATAAGCCTGCAAAGGAACAACAGTTGGATATCAATTAAGAGAAAATCTGCAAGGCTCACCTACATGCACTTGTTTATCAATCTCTCTCTTTGCCATATTGTTTCGCATTTCCAGAGATTGTGTTTGACATTCATGAAATAATATCACAGAGTATAATGATAAATGTTGCTGACTAATTTAGGAACACCTACTTAAGAAAATGCATCAGCCTAAAACACAACTAACAGTTGTGCTTCATGATTTGACATAATTCACTTCAGTCATCTGCATCTATTTACAAATGACGGAAAATAATTTTCTTTATTTTATTTGTTTCTTTTTCAAAAAGTTGCAGGTGTTGCAGCTCAAAGATGCCATTTATAGGACTCAAATAATGTGCTTCCCACCCTAAAGATTGCTTCTTTTTCTGACCCTTTTGTCACACTAACATGTTCCAGATCATCAAACTAATGTTAATACCAGATAAAAATAACTTTAGTAAAAACAAAACATTTCCAAATGATGTTTCTCATATAAACATTTAACACATGTATAAATGTACCCTTGTAAAATCCTGATGTGTATTTGACTAACCACATTATTTTTGGTTTATTGTTACAAGCCACAGCCAGGCTGGATTACAATGGACCCACAGAATTAAGAAACCACTTAAATAGAAATTATCTAAAAATATGAAGCAGGCTAGAAAGTCTAAAAAAAAAAAAAAAAAAAAAAAAAATTAAAGTAATTTAAGAACAGATAAAAAGCAAAATTGTTGACAACTACATGTTTGGAAAGGGTTACAAAGTTATTTCTACTTCTATGGAAATTTAGCAAGCAATGGTGAGAACTATTATTCACTAATGCAAGAGAAACATGAAACAGTGGTGAACTTTCCGAGGAGTTGCAAACCAAACACAAGGTTTCTCCCAGAAAATTTACTAAGCCTGGTGGTTGGGTGCTAGAGAGTCATTCATCCAGCAACCCGTTGTGTTTTTGAGTTAAAAAGTGTTTAAAATTGACAGAAATTTTGAAAATATTGCTTGATTACTATGCGTTATTGAAAGATTGGAAGATCAATACTTGAACACTAACTATAAAGTCTTAAAAAATGCAAACATAAAAAATCCCCCCAAAAAACCAAAGTTAGCAAAGCTAAGCCTGTTAGGGGCACAAGTAAAGCTTGGTGGCCCGCCAAGCTGATAATACACTGGAACAAAATTACTCAAACAGCTCATTGATGACGCGTCCCAGAGATCACAAATGGACTCCATAGTAAATCTGCCGAGCTCACTCGTCACAGAGATGGTCCATGTTAGATTTGTCAATCTTGATGATCCCAAAATTATCAAGGAAATATTTTGTGGGTTGACAAGCCAAAAGTGGAAACTGTTGGTCAAATTTCATCTACTGCAAAAAAAACTAACAGGATTTCAGGGAAAAAAAAAATGCAATTCCCAGACTGAGTCAAGTGGTAGTGTGATGGTTGAAAACCGCTTTGCTGCTTCAGGACCTTCATGACCATAATTAGCAGAACCATGAATTCTGCTCTGTCAGAAAATAATAGGAGAATGTTTGGCCATAAGTTAAGCTCATGTGGAACAATGTTCCAAGGTACACCAACAACTCATGAAAGGCTAAAATTAAAAATGAAAGACTTCTGAACAACCTACTCTGAGATCAAATTTAAACTGAATGACTGAATGCATTTAGCAAAACCTAAAACTGGCTTGTACTGTGATCTAAACATTTTAGTGTGACAAAAAAACAATACATGTGATATAAACAACCAGGAAATATCATACACAACACAATGAATACACTTGACAGTATTCAAGCGTATTCATTTGAACAGATAAAATGAATACATTTTATCTTTAGGGATAAAAGTCCCATCCCTATTTGAAACAGATAACCCAAAATCCTGCAACATACCTGGGTTTTAGCCTGCCTGTACAATGTTTCTTTCAATGCCTCAGACTCTAGCGAAGTGTTAAATATGTCTTTAACGTCAAAGGACTGCTCATCAATGGCTGCTTTACGTAAACCATCCAGGCTCTTAGGGAAGCTGGGCAGACCCTCCAGATCCAAGAGAGAGCCCTCCTCCTCTATACACCTGCACACCAACGCAGGGGTGAATGAAAGGATGGAGCAGTATGGAGGGATTGGATGGATGGATGGATGGATGGATGAGTAAAAGGAGGAAAAGACAAAGATTTGGATGAGACAGAAGGAGCGTTAATGAGATTTGAGAAGGAGGAAAATGTTACAAACAGGAAGTAAAACGAGGAAAGGTGAGGTGGAGATAAACAGAAGAAAGGTACAGTTAATTAAAGGTTAGAAAGGCAGACGGGACAAACTGACAAAGTAATAAAAAGCTTTAGGGAAAAGATAGGAAGCTGACCTAACATGAATAAAAGAGGAAGTGAAGCTAAAGAAAATCTGAAATTCAAGCCCGTCTCCCCCTTCGTGCCTTATAAACGAATTCATATCACTTACACTTTTTCCACATTTTGTCACATTATACTGGATATGACATATGGGAGGATTGTACTGTGCAAACTACTAGACCAACACAAAATAAGGCACATTTGTAACGTGGAAAAAAAAGCATAACTCGTTAAGTTTATTTGTATACAAAACATCTGAAAAGTGTGGCAGGCATGTGTTTTCAGCTATCTTTACTTTGATACACCCAAATCAATTCCAAAACAGACGTTTTTAGACGAATTGCAAAATGCTTGTCTGTGGGGAAAACAAACAAAAGGCAGCACAAGAAACTGAAAAAATGAGAGGCCGCAAAAAAGACTTCATAAAAACGTAAGACTGGTCAAATCGTGTTCGAAATAGTTTCAGCTGTAACTCAAGCAAATGTGGTTCTGCTGACTCAGGTGTGCAAAATACAAATGCATGCCACATTTTCAGCTTTCTTTTTATTTGTGAGAAATGTTACTCATGTACAGTTATGTACAGTTTAAAGCACTGTACATATCAGTTCAGTTGTTGAATAAATTGGAAAACTGCAATTTTTTTACATCAATTTTTATGTATAACTTATTGTTTTGCAGTGCTTGGCAGAATAACCATGGAGCTTAATTTAAGGATGAATCCTTTGTTTTGTTACTGAACACTACCTGCGAGTGTGTTCATAGCTCATTGCTAACGGAGCCGTCTCTGTGTCCTCCTCTTCCTCGTCCTCCTCGTAGACTCCCGTCGTGACTGGAGATGGGGACTCCGGCGCCTCGTCGTGCGACTTCTCCGTCAGGCTGCCTTCTTCCTCCTCCTCGTCGTCCCCTTCCACCTCCTCTTCCTCTTCCTCCAGCCCTTGCATCCCTAGTTTGGAGTTGGACAAACTGTGGCTGGGCGGACGCTCCTCTTCGGGCTGCTCTGACCTTCAGAGGTAGGAGAAGTGAGAAAATTTTATAGACTTACATTGTCAAAGCAGAATATAGTTTTGCTTTTGTTATGTTGAAGAAAAAAAAAAACTCTTTCAATCATATTTTGAAAATATTTCTCACATTCTGAGAAAGTAGATGAAAATATTTACTCATTCCAAGAGCTATGAATGTTTTTATTTTTGCTAATTTTAGTTGTTACAAAAATATGACACAAACAGTCTGGCCCTGGTTACTGTTACCCATTTCCTACCCGTCCAAATGCATGACTCATCTTTCAGAAAAAGACGTAATCTGATGACAACGTGAACAGTACAACTCCAGTGTCCACACAAACAACATGGGTGCCGACAGTCTGCCCGGAGCTCTTTTCAAACAACCCGGCAGATGATTAATTGGCCAACAACCCCCCAAACAGAGATGGAGACGGCTCCGCCTTAGACCCGGTCCTCCACAAGCCGCTTCACACCGTAATGGTGGAACGTAGCTGGCGTGGCTGAGGGAAGATGTCGGCTGTGCTGTGAATGGGCTATCAGCACGCTACCATTACAGACTGCCATCTGTACATTTTCCAGCCTGCGTCTCAACAAAGTGCCGTTCCTCCATCAGCCCCCAACCACAATGTCATGGCTCATGATATCATTTCCTTTGGGATGGCAAATTTACCCCTTGCATTTTTTTTTTTTTTTCCGAACTGTGGACATTCATCAAATCGGACAGGGTTACCTCTGGGAAGGGGTGCACAGGGACAGGATTGGGTCACACAGAGTGGGTCGGTCCAAGCGGGTCGAGAGGCTTTAGGGGGAGAAAAGTTCTTCTCTTTCAATCTAGATTAAATATCACCATAATCAAATTGCAGAGCTACTCGGCGGCGCTGGTGAATGGGGAAAGAAGCGTAGCTCGAACACAGGGGGGGGCCTGGGTTTTGTCATTTAGTCTAAACACGTCAGTTGGGTGTTTGTGTTAGTGGGCTGGGGGTATGGGTACCGCAGGCAGATTGGGGGAAGAGCTCAATCATCGGTGGATCTCCCAGATAAATGCCTAAACCAAATTCCCCCTCAGGGTCCCTCCCTGTCGTAGACAAGAAACCAGACCCAATTGGGGTTTTATCCAACTCTAAAGCCAAAGCCGTGACCTGAGGATTAAGGCTATGGAGGTAACTTCCTTCCTCCTAAAAGATGCCTTTCTAGAAATGTATCCATGAAGACCCACACTCTGTTATTGTTGTTTCAAAGTTTTTGCCTCAGAATCAGCAGCATCTCCAACATGGAAACACTTCAAAAGTTTTCATGAGCTTCCAGGAATTCTTATTTTGACTGGCTGGAGTTTTGAAGGAAGGGGAACTATGGTTGCGGGGGCGGTTAAAAATGATTACAAATAGCCATCCATAAATGTGTGTTTGTGTTCCCAGTTTTGCTTCAGTCACTCAAAGGGAGAATAAACAGCAGGCTGTCTGGTAGGAGGACAGAAAGCATAACATAGTCTGAATTACAGATATTAAAATGTCAGGCTATGGCTGTTGCAGATGAGACTCTGTATTGATCCCAGATGGCAGAGGGGGCTAATTTGCCACTGGGCCTGCTGGACGTAATGTGTGTTGACAGGAAGAAAGCGGGGAGGGGGGGTATGATGGAAGAATGGAAAGACAAAATGTGAGACTACCAGAAGGGAATTCACAACAAGAATGAAAGTGAGAGAGTTAATAAAAGAAGGCAAGCCACTGATTAAGAGAAAACATTTCATCCCTTCTATTTTTTCTGTTAGTCAGTCTTTGGAAGATTCCCACAAACTGAGCATTGGTAATCTAGAAGCATGGAAGTGGATCTGAAGTGACATTTTGTGGGTGGAGATAGACGAATGGGCCTTAAAAAGACTGTGATGGAGCTTAAGCAACATATCTGCAAAAGATCTTAACAACATGGGAACAAATTTGAAGAACATATGGCAGATACAGCTTTGAAGGTGATGGAGACTAATGGCAGGCATGTTTAAGCCACTAGGGAGCACTGTGTACTCAATGCTAACACCGATAGCGACGTACAAAAGTATGTATACCCCTTGAACCTGTTCACAGTTCATGATGTTATAATTCCAGCATTTATTGAATTATATTAAGGTGTGATGTAACAGGTTGACACAAATAGCATGATTATAAAGAAGAAAAAGGATACATGGCTTCAGTGTCTCCTAATACATATAAAAAAGCAACTAAAAGTGTGACATGACTGTATTTATTATACTTTAATTTGTTGCCCTCCAAAAAGCCTAAAAATATGAAGCCTCCAAAAGAAAATGATTAGAAAACATTTGTGAAGAAGCAGCATCACAAAGACTAAGGAACACAGCAGAAATGTCAGACTAAAAGTTATGTTGGAAAAACAATGTTCCACATTTTAATTATATCACAGAGGATTATGTAATCATCATAAACATAGAGTAAGGCAAAATTGATCACACATGCATGCCATGTATGATCAATAGCCCTGTCTGGCTAAGCAATTTATTTATCAAATTTTATTAGAACATACACAATGAAGCTGTGTAACTCCGCAAGGCGCACTACCGTAAGGCAGAACACCTAAGATCGTTCTGTTACTCTGTTTAAATTACAACTTCTCTTTTCAAATTTAAATCCACAGCTATCTGCGCATTTAAATAAATTAAGAGGGATCACAACATGAAAAACACATGGTGTAAGTGAAATAAGTGTGCTTTTGTCTAACCTTTTATCTGTGGAGCTGGAGGCCTGGTTCATCTCACTGTTGGAAATAAAGTTGCGAATTTCAGAGAAGTACGAGTCCTCCTTCTCGTCTAAAAGTGCGTGATTGTCTGGCTCGGAGTTTGGAGAGGAGATGGTGGTTCCTAGGTTGGAAAGCATCCCGGGCTGCTGGCTGACTGTGACGGGAAAAAAAAAATTCATGTTCAAAAGTAATTGACAAAAAAAACAAAAAACAAAAACAGCTGCAGACGAAATGTGCAATTCTTTTTAAAAATATCAGTGTGAAAGCCTTTGTATATTTTGCCAGAAGAAAATACTATATTTTGCAGAGGAATGCCATTTTCGATCCGAAAAACAGCTATTTCAAAAGGTTTATAAAATTATACAACATTATTCAATTCCAATTTTACACTTTTATTGGGCAACAATGGTTGAGATACAACAAATAGAAGTATGAGTTATTAAGATAATTATGGCACAAGTGTGATGACCCTTAAAAAATGATCAATGGTTACTAGCTTCATGTAAACTTGGTCAAAGTGGTAAAAGCCTGTTGCATTGTCTCCTTTCAGATTGTCATATTAGCCACACATTAAATCATGCGTAATTTAGATGTTAACGCAAACAGGCATTTACTCCTTTCATAATGTTTGTATTCCTTCTATAATCAGTGGCATACCACCATGCTGCACAGCAAGTCCCTCTTTCAGTAGATTTTACCCATTTCAAATCATTCAAACATTTATCTGGGTGATGATTTTAAATTTCTGCACATGTTATGGTGAGCCATTTATCATTCGAAACCTTTAGCCAAGCAGTCCCTGTTTACTAACTACTTTCAGCATGCTTCGCCTCGGTTTTGTCAGAGAAGCAGCCACAGATGTGGCAGCCTCACCAGGAATGTTCTCGTGCTCGTGCTTCTTGAGATGGCGGTCGAGGTTGGTTTGCTGACCGAAGCAGCGATTGCACAGGTGACACTTGAAGGGTTTTTCCTTGTTGTGGATATTGCGGACATGACGCTGAAGGTTGGAGGAGATGCTAAATGAGCGGTCACAGTATTTACACCTGCCAAAGACCAACAGAGTCATTGAAACATAGGTTAGAGGTGCAGCAGGATAATCAGGGCGTTTCATTCAAATGATGCAGTCAGGATTGTTATTTTCTTTTTTATAAATGTACCTGCTTAGGTGGGAAAGAAATAAACAGTAAAATGTGCTAGTTTCAGACATAAGATAGGCATAAGATTTTAGATAAATAATGTGCATCACGGTTAAACATAAAAATTTAGCATTTCTGATAGGAGGGTATTTGAAGAATGAGAAAACTCTAAAACATAATCTAAAACTATATGAAAAATAATAAGTCAGAAACTAAAAAAAAAATAAAATCTGTAGAAACCTGTAGGGCTGCTCCCCTGTGTGTGTCCGCAAATGCCTGGTGAGGTTTGCTGAGCGGGGGAAAATCTTCCCACAGTACCTGGCAGGAAGGATGGACGTTGATAACTTTACCTTCATTGTGATGGAGTAACCAGCGCAACATCCCCAGTGTACTAACCTGCAAGCATAACGTTCCTTGCCCTTTCGAAGGATTGCTTCTGAGAGGGAAGGTGGTGGTGAGCGGAAATTGAACAGTGGATGGGTCGGGTGTTGCAGCGTATTGGGCGGCATGTCCAGTTTCAGGGCACCGAAGCTCTCCAGCTTCTCTGTCATATTTTCCATGGCTGACATCTGAAAGATGTCAAAAAAAAAAAGTCATATACTTTCGAAAATACATTTAGTTGGATGTTATTTTGTGTTTGGCTCACCTCCCATGAATAATGTATAGTAGGTCATTACATTAATATTTGTGATAAATTTTACATCAGGATTTTTGTTGTGAGATTCCAAGTTCAGTTAGCAACTTCTTTAGTATCTTAATTTAGCATAAATAAAGATAAATAAAGATGAGTGAAAGATGAGCAGTTCTCAGAACAGAACTGAGAATGTGAGGCTTTTATCATTAAACATCAAAGCAGTCCAGACTGAAATAGCAAAAAGGGAGGATCACAAGTTCATCTGATTTACTCTATTCAAGGACATTTCTGTTGCTCACAGCAGTCTTTTTTTCCTTTTAAGCCATTCTCAACTCCATGACCAATTAAATATCTAAACTGATAATTTAACCATGTACCTTTTGCCATTTCTTGTTTGTATTTGTTAAAGTTGCAGAGCAAGTTTCTGGTATCAACTGTGTGTCACTTAGTAATTAACTCACAAAACAGGTTAAGTGAACTTTAAGCTAAGTCTGTTTAAAAATGTGGTCGACGTGGTAAAATGCCTAATTTGTAAAAGTGCCTTCTTGTGGTCAAACAATAATACAGCTGGTAGCAGTCAATATACAGGAGATGCAGGGTGGCAAACAGGCAGGACCAATTTTTCCCTTTAGACAGGAGATTGATGTCTTGGTCAAAACTAGGCAGTTAGCAACCCAGATATAACAACTAATAGAAAGTGAAAGAGTTATATACCAGAAGCATTGGCAAAGCAGTTTATATGTTCTAGTGTTCTTGTTGTTTCTAACGACCACTAACCCAACATACTAAAGTGCCCCTTCTCCTCTGAATCAGTTTAAACCAGTGTTTTATTCTTTACCTCTTATTTTTTTTGTGACAAAGCTGTTGCTTTAAACTAGCAAACTTGCAAAGTACAATATAGTTTGTGATACCCCCTACTGATAGCCGCTTTCCTTCCCCTAGAAGCCTGTGAACAAAAGAGGCCAGCCACGTAGAAGTTTATTTGCCAAAACAGGCTTACATCCTTCCTTTTATTAGTGAATATGGGATGGGAGAGACACGGGGACAGACACTCCGTCGCTATGTGTTTATTCGTAGTCTGAGAAACGGGTATAGGGGGTGTGGGGAGATTCCGTCATGCGACTGAATTAGAGGTGGCATTGTGTTTGGATCGCTGGGAGGATCACAGCTGGGACACTCCCATATGAGAAGTTTTTACATGGAGGCCTGTGAAAACATTTTATCAGGGATATAGCAATAAATTACGAGGCGATGTATTCAAATGGGAGCCAGGGAAATGCCTGTTGTAGATTTAAATCGTAATCCCACATGAATAGTAATTTACTCACAAATTTAATCAAGAGCCATACATTTGTTGTATGTGTAAATATATATGGATCTATCTGGATATTTAAGAGATAAGAGTATTGCAAAGTCATGCTTAATAGAGGACACAGATTTCCAGGTCAGATAAAACTGCTTCCCCAATGAGAGGCCCCTATTCTCCTGGACACAAACACAGGATGTCCTTGATGGACACAGCGCTATTATCTAGCCAGCCAGCCAGTCACTGTGAAAAACTCCTGAAGGGTATTGACTTATTGGCTGGCCTTTGGACTCAGTACATAAAACAATGCCACAAATAACAGTGGCATGGCCAACTGAGGCAATCGGTTCAATTCAAACAGGTATTTTACTCTATTAATAATATTATCATGCTTTGTAATCAAGATTTGTAGAGGCAGGGAAGGTCTGGAGACAGTCAAACAATGTTGTTGATTATCAAAGGACGTGCTATAACACACAATGTCTTCTCAAAAAAACATGGAGTTGACAAAGTACACAGGCGCCATTTGGTAAACAAAGGAAGAAATCACAGAACCCTTGAGAAAATACATGAGCACAGAGGAGTGGAGGAGCAAAGGGGCTTATTAATTCAGGTTGCAGTGTTGTGAGAGGCAGAAGCTTAGTATTTCAATGTAATTCAAGTTAAACACCTTTTTATTTAAGACGCAATATGAAATAAATAAAAGTTAATCCCTTTCGGGAACAATATGTTCATTTGTAACATGTTTAGGCCATTTGCTTGCTTTCATGTCAGCGTGTTGAAATCTCTCTCTTCAATAAGATATGCACAATATATTGAGTGTAGTATACCTGTGGATGGAAGAGTGGTGGGGAGGGCCTCAGGATCTTCTCCTTCAAAGCTCCAACCGGATCAAGTAGCTTCCTCTTCTCCACCCTGCTGGACCAACGACAAGGCACAGGGTTACGTACCAAGGTCAGAGTTTCCTTAATGTTCTTAGTTCTGCCTTGTTAATATGAAAATGTTAGGTCCTGGTCTAATTGGGGCTGAAATACCTGTAGATGGGATCCATGAAGAATGCGGAGGGCTTGGCATAGTGCAGTGGTGGAGGCTGATGCGGCTGTGCCTGCGGTTGCTGGTGCTGGGTTATGGAGGGTTGGTGCAATGACTGCGAATGAGGATGAAGGAATCCCACTGAGGTTTCGTCTTTATGGGAGACCACCTTGCCGGCGCCAAAGATATGATTCTTTCGATTTTGGGGCTCAGCTGGAAGGCCGTTGTGACCACTTCGATTTCTGCTGCCAATGCTGAGGTCCAGTGGCTGCTCTTCATTGTTAGATATCACTAGAGGACCACTGCTGTTCCCAGTACTATTTGGGTTGGATGGGTTTGTTGGAGCTGGAGGAGTTAACTTGGCCTCCTTGGGTTTCGTTGTGAGATCAAAAGGTGACTCTGCGGTGGGAGCAGGAGCTGTGGGGGAACTTGAAACCATCTTGTGCAGCTGTTCACGAGGGGATTTGGGCTCCGCCTTCAGGAATATGCTAGGATTGAGAGTGCCTCGATCAGCGGCGAAAGGGTATAGGGAGTTGTGGAAGTTGGGTAGAAACTGAAAGGGAAACATGGAATGGTAGGGCAGTGGACCCATCTTTTTCTCCTGATGAAGTCCCATCAAAGCAGGACCAAAATATTTCTCAGCTATGTTAGCAATTGCTTTAATGGAATCGGTGGTGGCTGCATTGGCATTTGTGGTGGAAGGAGGCAGGGCTTGCTCATCAGGTGGAGGAAAGAATGAGTGCTGGGATGAAGCAGAATGAAAAGGGCGATCTATAGAAAGTGTTCCTGAACTAGACACAGCTGATATCAACGCACTACTTGAGTCCTCTAACTGGTTTCCATCTTGACTTGACACAGTGCCAGATGGCTTCCTCCTTTTACCACTCCTCTCACGTTCACTGTCACCTTCGCTCTCCAGGTCAGAACCGTCACCTGAAACAGTACCAGTGGTGGTGTCCAAATCTGTTCCACTTGTGGTATTAACATCTTCAAGGTCACTTCCATCCGACATGTCTGTCAGTTTAGATTTAGGTTTAGTTTCTCCACTAGAAGACAAATCAAGCTTACTGTCCTTTTCCTTGTCTTCAAGTGGACTCAAACCACTAATGCCATTGCTGTTTGTGGAGTTGACAAGTGACAATGGTGGGGCATCTAAGGGGCTCCGAGGGAGCTTAACCTCCTGACTGCTGCCTGCTAGTGGGCTCTTTAGTAAAGGACTGGGAGGTAATAAAGGTGGCCGTGGATAAAGCGTAGGGGGAAAGATACCTGGAAACCCATGTGGGAGGGATGGGAAGCCATGAGGTCCTGTGGAGAAGGGCAAGCCGGCATGAGGGTGAGGTCTCGAGGGAAAGTAGTCAGTGAAGCCTAAACCTGACTGGTTCAGTCCTGGTAGGTGGGGATGGTGGGACTTGGCTTTAGCCATGATGGGGCTAGAGCTCATGGCGATTCCAGGGGTGAAAATCCCCGCTGGAGTGCCATAATGATTTTTGCCCTCGCAAAAGCGGCGATGCTTGTTGAGGGAGGAGGTAGTGCTGAATAACTGCCCACAGTCCTTACACTTGATCTGGGTACGACAGTCAGCATGCATTCTCTTGTGACGGCAGAGGTTGGAGAACTGGGTGTAGGATTTGTGGCACACCTCACCTGGGGACGCAAAAAGACGTAGCCCATCAGGGCCTGGTTAAACCCATTTTAACACTGTCTCTAACTATGCATACCAAATCAATAGCAAACAACACAGACTGCAGATGCAACACTAACAAAAAATTATAGCTTTTTTGTACAGCATCAGTCACTTGATGTGTCTTTTTACCAATTAATAAAAAAATATGTCAAACATATTGTAAAAAGATGCAAGCATGTAATAACCATATGGTTGGAGCCTTAATCCTTATTCATGCCCTAGGTTGACTTAGCTTTTAAGACAATATTTGAATATTGCCTTGTTTCTTCTGACTGGACTTCATATTAATATTTTGGAGTGACCCAGTCAGAGACTTTAATCTAATACAGAACATCTGGGGGAAAATTCGGGATTAGAGTGTTTCCAACTTCAATCACATGGAGTCCATCATCAGAGATGAATAAAACAAAATATAGAAGAAACCTGGGAAAACCTGGTCAGCATTTATATTGAATGCTTGATTTCTGCAATGCTAACAAAGATTTTCATGCTTAAGTGTAAGTAAGTCTACAGCATGACTTTAAAGGTTAATGTTCACCTAAAAAAAGAAGTTTGTTATTTTCAACAACTGATAAATTTAACATTCAACAAACGTTAAATCAAAATACCTTGCTTCAGAAATAAAAGTTGACATTGATATTTTTTTTTTAAATTTTGTCCCCCTGGAAATTTGTTGAAGGAGACAATCCAAGTGAGAAACAATGGTGTCACACTCTGATATCCAACACATATGTAAACAACTCAGTTAAAGCCCAATAAATATCAAATTCCTGGGACTTTGTGTTTGGGTCACAAGTTGTACAAGACCCACATAGATGATCTATTAAAATACAATGGAAAAAAGTATAAAGTAAATTAACTATTAGGAATTTCTTTTTCTCCCATAAGCTCTTACTTACAGATAAAGGGTTTGACACTGCTGTGGATGTGCTTATGCTGTTTGAGACCTGACGAGGTGGCAAAGGTCTTGCCACATTCAGGACACGTGTGAGCCCGTGCTCCCACATGCTGGGAGCGGATGTGCCGCTGAAGGTTGCTGGGATCTGTGAAAACCTGGAAATGCAAAATAAGAGCATGACAACACAATGTTTGCCATCGCTGAAGCCACAAAATATGTATAGCTATTGAAATATGGCTTGCTGTCTGAATTACCAAAAAACTGTGTATAGTACAATAAAGATTTAGCTCAAACAAGTCAAAACAGAAAAAGCCTGTGTGTCCAGTGCACAACTTACGTGCCGGGTGTGCTGTACCTTATCACAGTTTTCACACTCAAAGCGCTTGCCACTGTCATGAGACATCTGGTGGCGGATGAGGTTGGATTTCCAGTTGAAGGCTTTGGGACACTGGTCACACTTGTACTCCCTCTCCTCTGTGTGGACTATCATGTGTTGCCCCAGACTTTAGTAAAAAAAAAAACCAAAAAAAACAAAAATAACAAAAAACAGAGCAAGCATTTGAATGCATGAAATGTGGGATATATGTTGTTTTTCTAAAAATAAAAAAAGAAAAGAAAATTAGAAGAGCATCCTATGCACCTGTACTCGTTTGGGAAGATCTTTTCGCAGTCCTTGCACTCGTGGATGGGCTCATCACTGTCCTCCCGCTCCTGTTTGAAGTCCTCTCTCAGTGCATCAAAGATGGATCCTGCACTTGAGCATGAGTACTTCTGATGCCGTCGCAGCTCAAGGGTTGAGGAGAACAGCTCATCGCAGTCTTCACAGCGGTACATTTGCTCATCTGCAAAAGCCCATTTAGGCAGACATTTTCAGATACAATTTAAAAATGTAATCATATCGTATAGTGTAACCATAATCTGAAGTATGAAGTAGTAGGATTTATTTTTCGGATTCCTTTTTTCTGTTAAAATACAATGATAGAGTGTACAGACTGTTATTTTAAAAGCTTTTCTGCATGGCATTTTATAAATTACTGAAACATGCGTCTTTTTTCATATTCATAAAGAATAAATATGAAATCTATTTTTTTCCAGGTTTATGACTTTATTTTTTTCTTCACATTTTTCAGTACCAGCGTTTAGTAACTATCCAAAAAAAAAAAAAAAAAACGGATCTATTTCCAGCTTTAAAAATTGCTCTTGCTACTCATCAAGTAAACTATGGTGTTTGGTGCTTTAGTTACAGCTAAACAAACTTGTTTTTCCAAAAGATAAATGTAAACAATCCTGCAATTGACAGCTACATAAAATGGAAATCAATTACCAGTAAAATGTGGGCTTCATTAACCCATTAATTACTCGTTGAACTAAGTGTACACTTATGAGTGCAAGGGTAATAGCACGCGGGGGAAACAATAGGGGCAGGTCTTCCTCTTCCATGCTGATAACCTTTACAATACTTCTCACAGGCAAGGTCAAACACATAAAACCTAGACCACCTTTCTCAAAAGCCAATTCCTGAGTCGGACGCCAAGTTCAACAGACAGAAAGCCCAGCGGAGGGACTTTGTGCATGGACGTGTGAATGTGTGCGCGAGCCGGTGCTCCTGTGAACATTTTCCAAAGTAAGCCGCGAGGAGCGGAGGTAAGCAGGGTCACAGCGGCGCCAGCCCAGTGGTGATTTCAGCGTCAAGCTGCCGTGCCTTCTTTGCCATGACACCGAGCACGCACTGCCTACGTCGCCCCTCAACCCCTTTCCCTTTTCCACCAATATGCCACACGCTCTCATCCATCAATTCAAGCCCTGCTAAATGAGTTTATCCAAAATGACTTACAGTGCATGGCTCACCTGCTTTATACTCCTTGTGACCATTTATCCAGCTGTAACTTCTTGGAAACATTAAAAGAGCATTAGAGCACCAACATACAGTGTTTTAACCTTCAAGAGATGCATGAGTGACCGCCTGGTCAATGGAGCATTACGCCGAGCTCAAACGGCACACTAACTAGCTCGCTTTTGACACTGATTTGTGCATGTATACCTTAAAGAATGGATATTAAAATGTCTCACCATTTAGGTGATTTTAGAGTGGAAACTGTTGAAAAAACATGACTCGCGTCCACTCGCGTTAGACTTTTGAGGATCTTAATAGGTGGAAAAGCTTCTGTTTATGTTAAAGGTAGTGAAACAGGCATTCTGGTAAAAGCAACACAAGTGTCCATTGTGAGAGCGGGTCCGTGTGTCAGAATAGGCATAAACAAAGGCGTTTGCTCGGTGCATATCAGTGTACATGTGTTTTTTCAGTTAGTCTGCTGTGTGCGAGTGGGCTGGGGTGGGATTGGGGTGGTGGAGGTTATAAAGTGGAGACTAATAGCTCTCTGGGAGAAGAAGGGAGGCACAATTATGTGCAGTTTAGCAGCTAATCTGGGAGCATGGGTGAGGTCTCGGGGGACTCCTCAAGTCCTTTACTTCAAATTCCTTCTTTGATAAGCCAGGCCTGCACTGCCAGGCGCTGCCTTTCTGTCTCAGTCACACAAACAAGCTGAGACTAGAACACAAAATGTCTTGAAAGGTTGTCTGTGTCCTCCTTCTGATTGTCTGTCTACCTTGCTCAGAATAAAGTATTTTTCAATAAAAATGCACCTCTAATATATTGTTTCTGTTTAGTCCTTCTCTCACACCAACTCACAAAGCTATAGCTTTTAGCTTTTATGCACATATTTTGGCAGGCTGCCTCATTCTTATATCTTGTATTCTATATGTACATACACACATACAGACACAGATGAAAAGAACACATATCTATGCCCACTTAATCTTTGACCTCCACTTAAAGCAAACCAGTTTACCTCTTTACAACAATCAAACTGTTTTCAGTCGTTATTTCCCTCATTTAGTTTGGCAACGACGTCTATTGCACTGTCTGTACATCATGCAGACATGGAAACCTAATGGGCTGCAGAACATCATACAAACATCCTGTTCTCCCTCCAGCAAAGCAATGCAAAATCATTGACGAGTAAAAAAACCAAATAATATTACCTGACAACAGCGCTTCACTACAATAAGTCCAAGATGTTCAAAGAGGAAGAAAAAAGGCCAAGTTCTATACCAAACAATCTAAATTAGATTATGAGAGAAAGTGCTGGACATATTTACTCTGATGCCCAACACAGTTCAAAGGAATGGCAAGATCTAAAGGAATATCAAGCTAAACTATAAGGGGATATCAGGATTTTCTTTTTATAATTTACAATTTATGTTAGAAATGAAGTCTAAATAAAAAGTGGAGATGATTGTATTTTTGAAATCATAATAAAAACAAAAATGTTTTAACATAAGCAATTATAAGCTTGATTCAATAACTAAATGCAGGGTGCGTTCATGGCACACAGGAGAAACAGAACCTGAAGAATATACCATAAAAATCAAAAAATAAATAAGTAAATTATTGCAAAGGATCGGCTCAAACTGTTGTTGATTGGATATCTTTTTGAGAAATTACAGGCCACAAGCTGCAAGTTTAAAACAATTTAAATGTAAAACTGTGTTTTAGTTTCAGCTTTCATTGAAAAAAATTCATATAGAAAACACAAATAACTGTGCTGCTTTCATTGTAAAATTGCTGAATTAATTTATAGCACTTCTTTGGTTTGAAGCTATGAAGGCCTCAGCTTGGTACTGAGAAGATTTGCAGTAAAACCCAACGTCCTCAGCAGTTCGGTAGCTTATAATTGGTTTACACTTTGATAGAGCAAATTTACAATGTATCCTGGAAAACATATAAAAAGGACTGAAACGTGCAGTAGAGTGATCATTTATTGCAGTTTAGGCTGTTTGTTCAGTAATTGGCCTTTAGATTAATGTTGGTGAATTACTACCTTTTAATTGTTTACTTTAATTTACTAAAGACTGAAATACTAAGATTTCAGAGAGATGTACAATAAAATTATTATTATTAATAATATTATTGTCACTATCATTAACAAAAGTTTCATATGAAGTAATCAATATTTTGTATTGTAATTATTATGTGATGTAGGTATCAAATATCAAGAAATAATGGTTATTATTATTATTTTTTTTACGAAACATGATTGCATCAGAATTGAAGCCGTCCTGAATAAATGCTTTTATTACTTCTCTCCCTCTCTGTTTTTGTTTAAAAAATGTTTCACAATGTGGTTTCGATATGCGGCGCTACCGAACTGCCAGGTTCCAATTTCACACAAGCTTTCCTTACAAAAAGAGAAAAAAAAAAAAAAAATGGACCAATTGACGCCTCAGTGTTCCGACAGAAAGCTGAAGTTTTAGTGCACTACAATAAAAGATCAGACCAGACCTCTCCATGTTCTGCATGTTGCTACTTTTAATTAAAGGGCCTTTAAGCATAAATGATTCATTAGTTTTCATCCATCATTGGCGTTAATTATTTTTCAGAAAATCACCATGCTTGAGGACAGGAGAATATTTTGGAAGAAGACAATGTGTGTATTTTTTTTTTTTTTTTTTTTTTTTTTGTCCGTAAAGCAGCACAGGATGCGAGTTGGAGTTTGTTTAAAGTGTGCTCTAATGACGCGCATTAATCTTACCTTGTAGGTTGGGTGCCATGGATCCCTCGGGGAAAATCCCGTCCTTCATATACACCAGGAGCTCCTCCCCTGCTTCAATATCCCGAACAGCTTTATAATAAATCTAAGGAGAGGAGGGGGGGATGAGGGGGGAAAAGACGAAGACTTTAAGTTCAGGTCAAGATGGAATAAATGAAAAAAAAAGAAAATAGATTTTTTTTTTCTTTTCCTTTACCTGCTCCAATTTGCATATCAGCAAGGTTAGACATCCATTTGAGGCAATTATTTAATTTGATAAAACAATTGCCTTATAAAATGGAACAAATAGACAAAACTGTTTTAGATTCGCATGTTTCAATTCTGAAAAAAAAATAAACTACATTTTATGAAAAAATAAACAGATGATCAAATTTAATTTTACCGCTTGAAAACAAATAAAATGTCAAATAAATAAATAAATAAATAAATAAATAAATAAATAAATAAAAAAAAAGAGTCGGCACTCATATTCACGCTTTCATAGATAAAAAGTGAAAAAAAAAAAAAACATATGAGCGACAGGTGTCACGCTGAGAGAAGAGTGAGAGCACGTCACGTTAATATCAACATATTAAATGCTGATTAAATTAATTGATCGAATTTGTTTTCGACGTTCTCATAGTTATTACGCTAAAAGCATAAAAAAAGAGAAGATGAAGAACGTCACAGACAAAGGCCGTTCTGATCCGAGGCCTTATTTCTTAGATCTGCCAGGTGAAAAAGTCTCACCGACTAAATGACAATTGAATAAAAATTACAAACATAACGAAACACGATCACGTCATTCATGTGATATTATAAAAAAAGTAAAACAAGTAGACTTCGTTTAAACAACACCGTATCCGATCACACACGCTGATTGCAATGATTTTGACCACATGGGGGCGCTCTGCACCAAGTGAAACTGCAGCGTAGCAAGGCAGCCGAAAACACACACACACACACACGCAACACACACAGTACAAAGCCTGTATAGGTAACAGAGGCTGGACAACTCAACTCTCAAGTCTTAGTTCGTTTAACATAGAAAACAGACAAGAAAACGATACATTATTATTATTATTATTATTATTATTATTATTATTATTATTATTATTATTATTATATTTTTTACATTATTATATTTTTTACAACATTTAGATAACACACACACACGCACATAATCTCTGCGGGAGCCTCGCGACGCGGGTTTCGGCCTGACCTTTCTTTTCTCCGTGAGACGAAAGAGTTGAGAAAGTTGCGCGGCGCTGCGGAGAGCCTCCAGCTGCAGTAGCACTTCAGTCCCGGAGGAGTTAGCGACGCAACCCATAGTAAGTTCACCGCAGAGGGAGAGCGAGAGAGCGAGAGAGGGACACGGGAGACAGAGCGGGACGCTGCCGCGGGCTCGGGCCGGGAACAGCAGGTCGCGGGTCGGCCGGGCGGCGCTCAGTTCGCTCGGTGCGGATTCCCTCCGGCTGGGTGGGTGAAGCCTCGGCGCTCCTCTGCCGGGTTTACTCTCTAATCTAGTCACCGAGCGCGTCTTTGATGATGATGATGATGATGAGTCTCTCTCTCTCTCTCTCTTTCTCTTTCTCTCTCTCTCTTTCTCTTTTACTCTCTCTCTGTTTCAGACTCCCTCCTCTCTCTCTCTCATTAGTGATTCCCCATTGCCCCTTGGTGCTCTCTCGGTTACCCGTCGGCCACTCCTCCTCGTCTTATCTCCAGCCAAAAGGATTGAGGGATCTGCGGCGCAGACCCCTCCCCGCATCTCCCAACTCAGTGGCCGCTTCGGCCGCCTGATGAATCTGTTATTGATGTAAATAATGGATAAAGAAGCTCGGCCAGACTTGAAGTCACTCTATCAGGGATTCACACCAACAACCCACGCACGCACACGCGTTATGTAGGCCAGTCAGGGAAAAAGGCCTCTTTTGCTATTCGAACTTTGTTTCCCAGTAGGCGATATTATTTCACTGGCTTTCGGATCAGCTGTTCATAGAGGTATTATCTTGAAACTCGTTTAAAAAATTATTTGGCATTATAGATACACAATTATTGACATTATTTACTCCCCCAATCCTCAAAAAAAAATTTGAAGGATTTCAGTTTTCTCCAATCAAACAAAAAACTTATTCTATAATTGTGATTACATATATATTTTAAAAATAGCATTATTTGTAATTATTTTATTTTATTTTTTTAAAAATCAAGCCAAGTGACTCTTTAAAAAAACAGATGAAATGTAAAATGTTATGAGTTCCATCAAGCAAATTTCATAAAAAAAAAAAAAAAAGCTTTAGTAGTGAATATTAAAAATCAAAAATAAATTACAATGTAAGCAAATGTCAGGCTAGATTTTCTTTTTAATGAACACAGCCAGCTGCTAATCAAAGGATCTCCATTATATATGCTTAATTTTTACTGCAATAAAACATATTTGGGTATGCACTTGTTTGGATTCTACATTAAGATCTCAGCCCTCCCTTGACTTCTTCCCTTCACTGTCCAGTGTTTAGGAGACAGATGCCTCATCGATCAATGCCAGCCCGTGGGGCCTGCAATAATCTCCTACTGTGGCCTCACGCGCACATACACACGCACACACACCCTCGCAACAGTCTGTACGAATTGATGGATCCATCCGAGGGTGGAAGGGCAGATCAAACAGCGCCAGAAAGGGCCTCCACTTCGAAACACAAAAGATGAAGGGTTGACAAGAAGGTGGACAAGGTTCATCTTCTCTTTAAAGCCCCATCAACTCTTAACCCAACACACACACACGCACACACACTAGCAGCACTCATTGCACTCTCTCAGGCGTATAAATCACTAGATGCAACTGGGCCTTATGGAGCTCCTGAATAGGCTACTTGCACACCATGTTTTGTGCGACTATTTGGCACTCTGAGTAGATCTGAACTCATTCATTTGGAGCAAAACACACACAATCACCTACACAATCGTAGAAAACTCTTCATTTTTGTTTGTTTGTTTTGCTATCATTTAAAAGTGTCTGAATATTGCACGAGAAAATAATTGCAAGCTGACTTAAGTGAGAAAAGTTGCTTAACATAAGTGTGTGGAAAATTGATCAAATTCTCTCCCACCACGTCCGCACACACACATGCACTAACTTTTCCTGGAAAAAAAATTTTTCACAAAACCTGCATTGTTTCTTGCTAAAACAATGCCAAATCACTAGCTGATAAATATCTAAATGATGCATGATTGTGCACACGTGTGTTCTTATCTTACATCATTAATGACAAATAAATTTTCAGCTTCCCTCTTAAAAGGCCACTGGCTGCGTTTGAATTTGCTTCGTGCGCACATATTTCTATAAATCCTCATGTATTGTGTATGTTGATACAGGAAAAAAAGAAAAAAAAAAAAAAGGAAAATAAAAATCGCAGAATGGCCTCTTAAATTATAGATTTTACCACTAAGTGGATGCATGTACGTGAGTGTGTGCATGTGTGGTTGGGCTATGTTTGTAAATAAATTATAGGGTCATACCAGCAAGCCACTACCCCAAGCAACTGGTAAGGCAAACAAAAGCAAAGCCTTTTCGATAAGAACAAACAAGTGCAAAACACATCAAAAAGCAATGGAGCACGTGGGCCCCTTTCTTTCGCCAATAATTCTCCACAATTTTCTCCGGTGCCCTGATTCTTTCTTTGACATTATGTGGCAGTAACAGGGGGCACCGATGTGAAAATCTTAAAAGGATTAGGCGGGTTGGTGTTGCCAGCCAATTGGTGATTGTCAATCTTGGGAGGCCCCAATATTGCGACCCCCTGCCCCCCACTCTCTTTTGCGTGGTCTCTTTTCTTCACTGGTCAGACTTTTAACGTCTAAGGCCTTAGTGGAAGCTCTGGCCTGTTCCCCCCAGTGTGTCACAGTGACAAGCGACAGATCAAGACGTGAAGACGGGGGGAAGTCAACAAGTAGCAGGCGACGAGAGGCTGCGACAGGAAGGGGAGTGAGACATGTAGGCAGGGATTAGAAAACAAATAAGAGTGGAGTGACAGGAATGAAGGAACACAAAGCCAAGTCATATGGATTCATTTGGCTACTGTCATGGGGTTTTCCCTTTTTTTTTTCCGATCTGTTTTATAATTTAAAAAAAAATAATATATATATATATATACATATATATATAGATATATATATATCTATATCTATATATATATGTATATATATATATATAGATATAGATATATATATATCTATATATATATATATATATATTTTTTTTTTTACCTTATTCACACATGCTTCAAAGTAAAGATTTCTCAATCCCATTTAACATATGCCACTAATAGTGTGTTCAAGTGAAAGTGGAAATTGACCCGAGAAGGAGGAAAGCAGAGTAATACCGCCAGTGTGTCAGCACAGATATGCTAATCCATTGCAGCAGTAAGTTGCGATCCACACATTGCATGGGGTTATTGTTAGTGCCTAGTTAAGCAGTTGGAGTTTTATGGGCAATGGCTGGGCATCTTTCCAAAAACATCCACTGTGCCGTGGCCAAGTTTCTTTAAACAGAAACTCCTCATAAAGAAAGAGCACGCCTTGAATAATGGTTATCATGGAAATCAGGAGTGTCTTAATATTCCTTAGCCTCTTCAGTCGGGTAATTTCTTCACAGCTTTGGCAACTGGCCCAGCTTTAGACTAACAAAGCAATCCGTGGTCATTACAGCACACACACACACGAGTGTGCTCACTCACACACATCAACCCCACAATTAATGGACTGAAAGCTTTAACTGCTTCTCCCCCCTACTCGTTGCTTTCCAGTGAAATGTTTTTATTTTTTATTTATTTTTTTTCTACATAAAGAGGAACAGAGATTCAAGTAGGACAACTCTGGAATGCGACTTACCTGGTCTCCCGTGAGATGACAGGCGGTGAGGTTCTGCTCCTCAAACGACGGCGCTGAGCGGACGTACTTGAGCCAGCTGTTGCTGGTTGCGTCTGGGCCAGTGTCCAATGCAAACTTGACATTGCCCATGTCGTCCACCACCTGTTAGAGAGCACAAGTTCAAAAACACGATACAGAAAGTGCTAAGAATTTACCTGGCGATGTTAATTGAAACCGGATTTTACATGAGAACAGGACAGTTTTTTAACTTTTTTTTTTTTGGTCTGGGATCATTCAACAGATTAGTGTAAAATGGACTAAAATTGATAAGCTAGTATATAGAAACACACAATTGCTAAAACTCTGATAAAATAATTGCAACAAGACAACAAGCATTATCCAGAAAGAAAATCATGGATCAGTCTGACACATTTAAAAGCTAATTCAACTACACAGGTTTAAACACAGGGAAATAAGAAGAGTTTTTATTCCTTGATTTATGAGATTTTCTGCTTCACCTAAGTCCTGAAGAGCTCATGTCTATTGGGATCAAGAGTGAGAAACTGACAGTGAACCACCAGAATGGGGTGCATTAGTTTGCTGTGATGTGACTATCTTGTTTTAATATATATATATAACATCAGATCAGCACCCTATCTAGGAATTAAATTATAATGTGCTTTGTGTGTCCCCAAACAGTCAAGTAATTATGTGTCAAATTATTCAGAAAGTCGGTCAAGCAGTCACTTTCACTTTCAGTCTTAGGCATCAAACACGCTGAAATGAGTGAATCCTTATATTTGCAGGCAGCATAGTGTACCATGAGATCAAATCATAATCTTATGAGGTAAGTTGTGCAATATTGCAGTGAAAAAAAAAAAAGCTGATTCTAGTAGGTTCTTGTGATTCTGTATAGCAGTGGCACACATCTGTGCTACATCTGATGTGTGAGAGCTGTTGTGCTCAAGTGGTAGAATTTTTGAACATATTAAAAAATAAATAAATAAATAAAAAATCCCAAGCAGCCGCCTTATCTGGGGATCAAATTGCATGTCAAATGCATAGCTAGGCATTATTATCATATCACATTGTTTGTTCTTTGGCACTGGGAGTTAAAGCAGATAGTGCAATAGTCTTTAAGAAAACTTGAGCAAAAAGAATAATCCTTCCAAAACCACAATGTGGAGATTATAACTATCTAAGTTGCAGAGAGCCAACATGTCAATGGGTGTTAAGGCCAGCTAACGATGCTGGTCCTAACAAGGGAAGGAAAGAGGATAAGGAGGACGGAGTATACAAACTGGGGCTTCTTTCACTTGTCTAATGACTTTCTCTGGCATGTATTGATCACCCTTTGTAACCCCTATAGCCCCCAGAGACTCAGAGAACGGGTTTCAAGTTACCCGCTTTCACAGAGAATGGAAGCGGACGAAAGGTTGCGGCGAAGGAGGAAGAGCAGAAGAATAGAAAGAAGGCCTTATTGTTAGCTGAGAAGCACACAGATAAGTACAACTTTGTTCTCAACCTGCAACATTTCTGACTAATATTATGAGTGATACATTTACAAAAGGGTAATTTGGAACTTTTTGCAACTTGACAACACAGAATACATGAGATAAAGCATATTTATCAGAGGGAGATAGCGACGAGTTTGGAGACAGCTAAACCACCTCAGGATCTGCGTCTTCAGCAAGTTGGGCTCTGATTTCGCTCCGCTACTGCTGCTGACACTGATACTGGGGAGCCAGCGTGAATCCTCTGGGGGAGAACTGGCCTGAGACAGAGCAAAACTCCTCTAATTACAACAACCAATCAACCTCGTCTGAATGCAGTGCTGACCTTTGGCTTGACTCTCTGCACTCCTAATCACAGTCAAATGTCTGCGTAAGGAAGTCGAGGTGCGATGGAGAAGAACCAATGAACCATCTGACATTTCTAGCCATGCAAAGTTTGTGAACTTCTCCAGCTTCGCGAAGGCACGGTCACGTTTTGTTTATGTTTAACTGCTCGTAAAGTGTGAATGACCGCGTTCCTGCTTTTTGAGTTAGCATGTGCGGAAGGTGCTTTTTTTTTTGTGGGTGGGTACGGGTGCCAAGTCTAGTGAGTAAATATGTTCTGGGTCTGGATTAAGGTGTGGAAGCGTGGCTTGCATAAGCGTGGCAACAGTTTGGGGCGAAGGCAGGCACACATGGTTGAGGTAATAACAGTGCTGTGCCTCTTTTGACCCGAGGTGTGAGCTTACCCGCCTAGTTAGCAGGGTCTTTTTTTAGAATAACAATGCCTCTTGGAACCTTGGGTGAAAATAATAGTTTGACCCTTCAACAAGTGAAGAAAAACCCCTACCAAAGTGGAAAAAGAAAGGCCATATTTTGCTTGTGTACAATCATTTGCCGATCATCAAACCAAACCAAATTGGCTCCTTCCTTTGTGTTTTCCTTGAATCCATTTAGATATGTTTAAAATCTTTTAATGGGGTGTAGTCCCACATCCCTCACACGTCTACCCACTGTCCATTCTGCTCCCAATTTACAACCCAGCCTGATAAAGTCCAGACCTTTTTTTATGTGCTAAAACAGACTCTGAAAACTAACCAGGCAGACCTTCTCAACACACACATGCTCACCTACTCCTTAGCCTAATATCCTCTCTGCAGCTGGTGGAGTCAGAGTGCACTTGTCATATCGTTACTGGGGAGCTACAACAGGTATTATAGATATTTTATTAACATATGTTAAAAATGAAGCTAAGCACCAGATGGAGAGTGGGTGCACACACTTTTACGTAGTTAATCCAACATACTAGCCTTGAATTTTCCATACACTCTTATTCTACCTCCTCCTACCAGCCTTGGTCTTGTACACCCATCCGATGATTCTTAACATGAACTTAATGAGCAGCAGACCGGTGCTGGGTTGTGTGCTTTCCTTTTTTTTAGTTATTATTTATTTTTTTTTGGTATCTTGGTTGGCACATGTGTGTCTTACTCTGCGTGTGTGTGTTGTCTCAGAGACTTGCTAACACCCTGTCTCTGGGTGGAAGCCTGATTTATAAGGCCTTAAATGAGGGGCAACAGAGAAGGAGAGCCAGAACAAGCTTGTGGCTGATTGTTTGTTTATTTACCTTTACCTTTCTTTTTCATTCACTCCACCTCCCTCCTTCTGCACATGTCACACGGAGCAGCAGAAGGAGGAGAACCCGGCTGGAAATCGGCAGCCCCATGTGTAAAAAGGGGTTTTAATAAAAGTAAACTTAGCTACCCTGAATTTTACCGCCCCAGCCACCCAAACTTTAGAGACTGGAAATAAAACCTAAAACTGAAATATGCTGTTTGCAAAAGAACTCAAAGTCAAATTCATTTTTTGTCCCGTTGCAACTTTAAGCTTGGATATATTTTGGGAGGATTTTATGCCATAGAGCAACACCAGACATGACGTGTGGGTTGCATTTATACTCAGCCTTCCTGAGTCAATTTTTTTAGATCCATCTTTTGCTGCAATTGTGGAAACAAGTCTTTGAGAAATGTCTGTATCAACTTTGCTTAACCAGATTAAATATTGCCAATACCTCTTTGCAAATAGCTCCAGCTCAGTCAGATTTGGATGGCTCTGGCTGATTCATCCAAATCTGATGTGCATCTTTCCACACATTCCTATTTGGGTGTTGGTGTGAACTTTGACTGACTTTAAACAGGACTTCCTTTTTTTCTTCCTACGCAATTTTCTTTTTCTCACCAGTGTTGTCTTGTCTCTCTTGTCTTTGTATGACTGGAAGCATGCTAGTCTCTTAATTTTCAGAAGACAGATTCAAAAGTTCTTTCCAAAATAGACAGCTGATCTATCTATAATATCTATCTATCCTGCTCTAAAACTATCCACAACTTTATCCCTGACCTGTCAAGTGTTCCTCACCCTTTGTTATGCCGTGTGTTCACCAATGTTCTCTAACAAACCCCTCGGCCTCCACAAATAGGTAGCATTGAGACTAACACTGCTTCAGGTGAAACCCACGTTTATCAAGGGATGTTAACATAAAGACAGCTTGATGCAAAGGATGATGCAGGTCACATTGAATTATGCTTCAATAACCAGTGAAGATGGTCACCAGATCCCCTGTGATCCTGCAAGCAAAGAAACACATTGACTGGATGCTTTCCTTGTTTTTCATTATTTTTTAATTTGCCAAATGTTCTTGTTATTACATGACCAAATTCAACAGAATGAATACCGTTAGAGTAGACTGTGATATTAAAGCCATTTTTGTCTTCAGCTTGCTAAAATTCTCTCCTTTTTTTTTTTTTTATCCCCAAAGGAGTCAATTTCCTCATTCTTGTCATGCACTCTGAGGTTAAACATTCATTTAGATCTTATTTTTAAGCATCAGTTTGCTGAGCTCTGTCATTCTTGTCTTCCCACTAAATTTAAAACATAATCAACGTGACAATCACTGGGATCAACAGCTCACATCAGTCAAAGTTAATTACTTAGATCTAAACCCACAAACAACTTTGAAAGGTCAAGGCACAGCAGTGCTCAAGCGATTATGGGGTTTTTATTCAGACACACTGTGGAACAGGAAGGCAAACAGAAGTTGCATATTTCAAATTATATTTTCTCTTTTGAAATGAGCTCGTCTTCACAATTTTCACCTAACAGACTCACAGGCATCGTCTTTGTGTCACAAAACGGAAAACAAACGACAAGAAAAATGGATGAAAGTCAATAAAATGAAGAATTCTAAGTTTATTTACCATCTTCCTTTCCTATTTTAAAACTTGATCTGTAGTTTGCCTTGATTAAACACAATCAAAAAAATGACTCACTTGACATTACACACACGCACACCCTCAGACACGTACCATTGCGCACACACACACACTCGCACAAAGACACAATAAGATTGCTCTGAAAGAGGAGCGGCTCTAAGTGGACAGGATGCAGAGCAAACTCCACAGGAAGCCCTGATAAGAGCACGACACTTATATCGCCCCTCACAACACAAAGGGGAACCTTTGACAGCTAGGAACCTTTAATGGCTGTCTCGGCATGCCCTCTCCTCCGCCAGTTACATCTGACGGATGTCTGTGGAGCGCTGCGCTGAATTAGTAGAGCGAAGTTGCCTGTACGGGTAGACATTGGTGACAAGTTACATATTATTTTCCCTTTGACGGAGGGCAGAAAATGGAAATGGCTGCTCGGAGCGCTGTGGTGATTGTGATTTTGATGGGAGATGAAGATAGGAGCAGACTTATAGCATCTGAGTCGTAACTGCCATGTCATTGTGTGTCTGAGGGAATATTTTTATAAGGTGTGATCGTGGCGCTTTTGTTGTACAAGCCTCAGTTTTTCAATGTGTGAACACACCCTAGTTTGCATTCATTTGTATACATGTGGGGTAGAGAGCAAAGCAGGTTTTGTCATTTCAAGAAGGGACTGCTTTGTGCATTGTAGAGTGAAACGAAGAGAAAATACGCTTTTTAACAGAAAATATTATTGAGAATAAAAAAAAAAAAAAAAAAAGCATTTTCTTCTAGTGGAAAAACAGGAAATAGAGCTCGGAAAACATGCAGAGGGAAAGCTTATTCTACCTGAACGTATTCTGAGGAAGCTGCAGACTAATAAAATATGTTTCTTGGAGGTGGAAGAGAGTAATGGAGAAATATTTATTTTTTTATTCCAAGACTTTTTTTAATTTTAATTCTAGCTTCAGCACATTTGCAAAGCAAACCAAAAAATATATAAAAAAATAAAAAACAGAAAAAAACCCCAATAAAACTGGGGGCTGCAGGACGGGATGCATTTCCTTTTAAGGGAGCCAGGGGGCAGCCTGGCATGAGAACTCCTCAGAGATGGGGAAATTAAACTTCCCTTGCTCTCTGCAGCTGCAGACTTATACTGTAAGTATACATAAACAAAAGGCCGGCGTGGCTGTGTAGAGAATATATAAGAATGGCTGTTGGAGAATCGCATGCACTCACACGCACACACACGCACACACACGCGTGCACCCTGTGTTCCAACTCGGCCGAAAAAGACAGACATGGAAACGCGGCAGCGACAGTGACAGATTGAGTGGCTGTGAAGCGGGCTGCAGAGTTGGTTGTTAGAAGTGTTGCAAATTAAGGTGCAGCGCGACTGAAAGGAAATAAAGAGGTGTGTGTTGGAGTTTGTATCCTTTCTGGAAATGGGTCTGTTTCCAGTTGGGAGGCCCCCTTAACATGCTCACGCGCACGCACGACACGCACACACACCCACAGGCAGGCAGACTAATAAAGAGACTGATAGAGTGCAGATCATGAAAACGCTCCAGTGTGTTTGTAAGTCCTCATTCGGATGAGTGCGCGTATGTGTGTGTGATGGATGGGGTCCTGCAGAGAAGACCCTAGCCCCACCATATCACTCAGCAGTCTAAATGAGTGTGTCTCTGCACTCATTGGGGTGTGTGTGTGTGCGTGTGCGTGTGTGTGTGTGTGTGTGTGTGTGTGTGTGGACGGGCTCGCAAGCAAGGGGTCTGCCATTAAAGTTTGTCCCACAGAAACTGGAGGGGAAGGCAGCTTAAAGGAGATTATTCTTATTTTAATAACTTTAGTGGACTGTAACTCTGATTGAAGGTGACATGGAAGGGATGTAAATTATGACTCAATGATTTAAAAGAGACTGACGGGGAAAAAAATGTGTGCTAAGGGGAGAATACCTGAAGAGAATGGTTAAATGTTTTCCATCCATCCATTTTCTTATACTCTTGTCCCAAGTGGGGTCAGGAGGTGCAACAAGCAGCTCATCACGTTGCAGTCCGGAGAACCTGAGGTCCTGACCCATATGGGGCATTCTTCAAAACTTTAGAAAAAAAAAAAAAAACCCAACAAGAACCGTCTCTAAACAGCTTTTATAATTAAATAAGAAGCATTTCAATTTATAAAATGACAATGAAATTATGCATCCCTTTAATGATTAATTCCAATGTAAAAAAAAATAAAAAATATATATATATATATATTTGTTGAATTAAAAAATGCATACAATTTCCAGAGTTGTAAAAGAAATTGTCACGTGAAAAGGTGTACAATTACATACTTTTAATTTCCCTTTAAAATATTTGATGTTTCTATTTGAGGAAGTGATATCAAATGGTGGAAGATGGTGAACTTGAGCTTTAATGACGTCGTTTGATGTGTTTTTCCTTTTCATTTTCATCTTCAGCATTCAGAAATGATAATCAGAAGATCCTTTTTTTTTCACACAAACTTATTTAAATAAGTACTTTTGTGAATTCATCCTGATGTAAAGCTTTTGAATATTAATATTGTGAATGAAGCTGATTGTACAGGCATGTATAAATGATAATAGTAGGTGAAAAACATGAGCTTATAAAACCGGGTGATAAAGCACCTTTTATGGTATGACGCAGACAAAACTGGCAATACTGGTTGTGAATTAAAGCTCATATTTATTCCAGTGAACTGCAAAAACAAATAGATATATGAACTGTGATTAAAAGACAACAGCGAATGGATAAATTGCTAAAAAATAAAGTACAACCTCACAGCCAACTCTGTTTCATCATTTTAAAAAAATTAATTGTGTCATATACGACCAGTTAGACTCGACATGATTGTTGATTTTATTCAGAATTATATATTCACAACATGTCATGACAAGATAATCAAGTTTGTTTCTGGTGAATTTCATTTTAAACTTACATCAAAAATGCAAACTCTACCTTCAATCTACATGTAATCCATGTGAAAACATTTAACGTGGGAAATTTCAGCGTTTTAGGATGCAGCCATATTTTCTGTAGAATACACACAGATTTGTAGCATCAGGAGAACAAATTGCTAATCCATTATTTCAAATGTAAACTATAATGTTTTTTTTTTAAAGTAGTTAAAAAAAAAAAGCTTCATTTTATCTCTCACACAAAAAATTCACAGATCATGGCAGGAAGGACAGACAGAAATTTCGAAAGGTGATCTATCTTGTTTTGTTGCAGTTGCTAAAAGAGAAACAGGAAGCAACAAGAAAGGATGGTCAAAACTCTACAAAAATTGCAGATTGGAAATTGGCCTCAAAACCGACAGTCACACCTCTGCTGCCTTCATACCTGTACCGGGTGTCATCTTTCATACATGTTTACGCATGCACTTTAACATTCAAATGTTGTTTAGCAGGATCCTTTCGCCTTACTCTGAAATCAGTGGAAACACGTTGAGTCCAAATAAAGAGAATAAGCAGCTGAGTTAAAGTGTTTCATCAGGAGGAGTCACGCTGCGAGGAACGATTGGACCTTTAAAAATAAAGTGGATCAGAATATGTGTGGGTGTGGGTGTGCGTGTACACGTGCTCGTGAGTGTGTATGTGAGTATGAAGCCTATTACTAATGCTGGTAACAGTACACCTGTGTAGCCATGTCTGGCAGTCTAATGACAGCTAAAAAGGAAGCAGGCTGTAAATCCACACACAGTCGCACAGCACAGCTCAAACACACACATCACAGGGGTAACAGCGATTAGGTTAAATATATAACCCGATTACTGTTTTTCTCTGTGAAATACTGCGACGAAAGCTCCGTGTCTTCCTTTTAGACTTTTATGCAGATAAAGAAGATGCACGCAGGGTGACTGAAAGGGTATGCGGCGTGAGGGAGAAGGTGAGTGAAGGCGTGTTAAACGTGACCCATTTTATCAGACCAGGGCAGCCTTCGACATAATTAAAACCTAGGCAGGGAGGCGGGCGGGCAGGCGGGCCGGGGAGGGCCTTGGGCCTTGTAAAAGCCATCTGGGTTGTTGCAGGAGTGTGAATGTGCTTGCAAACGTGTGTCTACACTGAACCGAGAGTGTCAGAATGTGGCCTCCCTCGCTAATGACACAACTCCTTTAACTCGTATTAAATTAGAGTAGCAGAGCTATCATCTCTGATGAGTGTGCTGAAAACACGCTTGCCAATCACACCACATCACCATGAGCAAGTGTTTCATTAGGAGTTTTTAAGTTTTGCTTGATATGCTAGCCAACTATTAAATATCATCTTAAAAAAAAAAAATAGAGCGATCGTTTTTATGTAATACAAAAGCTAACCTGCAGCCGCTGCAGGTTAATCTTAGCGCCGTGCTTTTACGTCCACCTCAGCACCCGCTGAAGATTGTCTGAATGAGCAGGTTGCCATGTGCAGAGTTGCCAGGTTGGGGTAACTTAAAACAGGAAATGTGTGCGCCTTAAGAGAGGAGAGTCGAAGAGTTTTTAGGCTGGACCTCGTTAATGAAATGGCTTTGTGTTATTTACAGCCTCCTGTTAAAAGGCTGGACAAGTGTGTGCAGGAGTGTTTCTGTGTGTGTGGATGTGTGTTTGCTTTTTTTAGATTAAATCTTCTTATTCTGTAACTGCAAGGACACGAACGACACAAAGTGTATGTGTGTGCCTTCTGCTTTTTATATGTGATACTTTTAATAAAAATATATATAGATGCCGGTATCGCCTATATCTGTTCTACCATTCCTTTTGCTTTTACAGGCAGGTTTTTATGATATGTATTCAGGGCAATTAGTGAGCAGATATATTGGCTCATTATACTGAAACAGGTGCAGTGTAAATGGGGAAATATGAACTGTACATCAGGGTCACATACACACTCTAACCGCAGTGTTTGAAGTGGAACAACCAGATTTATAAGTGTGACAAAAAAAAAAAAAAAAGAGTCACTCAAAGACCAAATAAGGCCCTAATTCTGACTTGAATAAAGGCCTTTTTTCTGAAAATCACAATTATAGCTGAGAAATTTCAAACCATAAAATATACCAGCATTTTTAAATTGTTACCATGCTCATCACTCTAAGTGGTGGCAAAATAAACTCTGTTCCTTGAGTTGTTTCAATGTTTCCAACATTTTTAAAAGGAACAAAGTTATTTGTTGCCTTTGAAGTTTATTTAAATCAATAGCTGATGTCTTACATGATAATGTACATAATTGTGATGGAGAACTTTGGTAAAGAAGAAATAATGCCACCAGATCCATTGAGACCATTATTGTTTTGATTTGTGTTTTAATTTAATGCCACCAGTAAACTTGCTAAATAACTACTTACTGTAATAAAATATTATTTTATTTCAAGACCTTTAACACACATTTAGCACAAGTCAACAAATGCGAACCATGCTATATTTGCCTAAATAAACGCATGGTCACATAGATTTATGTTGTCTCGTCAAATGAAACTACAGGCTTGCTAATAGAATTTTACAAGTTTAGGAAGCTTTATTTAAACATAGTTTCAAATTAAACAAAAATGAAACTACTAATCCAGTACCACAAAATGAGAAGAGCCCAACTTGTTTCTTTAAAGTCGAGCCTATGAAACGCAGCGCTCATCGCAATGTTCCTTTCTGGGCCTTACACGGCGGTGAAAACACAAAGCAACATTTCCTGCGCTCAGGCAAAACGGCTAAATCACTCATGTTGTACGAATCCAGTCCATGAGTAATGACAAATAATAATGAGGTGAGGAAGCACACATTCAACGCCAACACAACTTGACCTCCACTCTACTCGACTGACATGAGAAGGGAGACAGAGAGAGGGACAATTCCTGGAACTGTGCAAAAACAAACAGAGAAGTAGAAGTGCTGCTCGGGACAACGTAGCAAAAGAATGCAACTCTGACAATTATTTATTAATATTCAAATTTAGGCAAGTTTCCGAAGCTGTCCTCGTGAAAAACAATGCCGTATCAGGAGCTTTTAACAGGCAAAGAAAATATCCTCATTTTGATGTTTAGGGCAGAATGAAAGGTGGCAGAAGGCAGGAGAAGTAAATATATTTATGGTCATATTTCTCATGATCCAAAATCATCCTGCTCGACATAACTTCCAAAAGATCCGTTTTGAATCTCGGAGATGTGCACTGACACAAAACAGAAGATGTCACATCAACCTTCAATCATGCTCCTGAGATTTTATACTTAGTAATAAGAAGTTGTTGAAACGAGATCAAACAGATGAACTCTGCGATGTGCAGAACATGCCACTCAAAGCCGAGGCGGTCAGAAAATGACAGCTACACACATTCCTCCTCTTGTCTTCGTAGCTCTTATCTTGGTTCCGATCACCTGTAGTCCTCCCAAGTTTCTGCAGCAGACTTAAATTCGAGACGCAGAATGAACAAGAAATGCTAAGTGGTTGATTTTGGTGCCAAAAAAAGGGATTGTAGTGTGGTTGGGCAGGACAGCATGTGGCAGAGCCCCTGCATGGCTGCAGGCTGGGAGGCTTATTGGAACCATCTGAGCAGAAGGTTTCATTATAAAAACCAGACTCCGCTTTTTCCTCTTTCTCTCTCTCTCTCTCTTTCTCTCCATCTCCTCTTCTTGCTCAGCCATGGCATATAGCCAGCATTTACTGATGACCCGAGATTAAAAGATTTACCTCCGAATGAAATGACTTTAAAAAGCCAAATGTCTCGTTATTTAATTAAGGTTCAACTTTTAGAATATCACGTACAGCGACAGAAAAAGAGAAACATTTTTGTTTTAAAGCGTATCTTACTTGGGACTTTTCGTTATTGTAAAACTGCCTTGAAAAATTGTTCATACCTTAAAATTGTTTTTGCATTTTGTGATATTTTATTAAGAATTTTTTGTGACAGACCAACAAAAAAATCAACATAATTGTAACATGAATGAGAAATTAACCACTTTTTAAAACACTTTCCACTAAAGTTTGGAAAGACTGTATTCACCCCCTTTACTCTGTTTCAGGTAAATAAATACAACAAGCCATGTAGGAAACAAAGTAAACATTTGGAAGAAGCTGTTTTTGTCAGAAAAAGTGAAACAAAAACGATAAAAGATTTTTTTATATCTCATGTTGGAATGAGTTGATAAATATTGGTAAGCTGTACAAACCCACAGAGCAGATCAGGCTCCCAGTTTAACACTTTATTATGAGAAAAAGTGTTGCGAGCAAAGTAACAAAGGAAGAAAGTAGTACAAAAATTCTGCCCCAAAAAGTTCTGGAAAATATAACATGCAATTTTAATCAGCCCTATTATCTCATAGGCCCCTAAATAAATGACAGTGACTTCATAAAGGATATGAATGCACTAAAATATGTGCTACCTGTATATTATTCAACGCTGAATACCGTTTCGGTTAAGTGAGCTTTCCCCTACATCAACATGCTTCCTGCAGGTGGAGGTGATATTAATGTTTTCCTGATGGAGAATCTGCGGGGGGAACCGAAGCTTAAGACTTCCAACATCAAATACTTGAAGTTTATTGCCAAAGATAAATCATTGAAATTCAGGTTCAAACATACAAAAAGCTGCTCTGCTGTCATAGAAAGAGCTGACATGATGTTTTATCCTAAAATAACTTTTGGCATTCGATTCTTTAAAATCTAGATAAAATGGAGCAATTAAAACAATTGTTTTTCATCATCTTTTGGGAGCTGTCTGGTTCATCTACTATTCTAAACAAACGTTTTGGTTCAATTTAAATACTTTAAATCTTAAAATGTTAACAGAATCAGTGTTTTTGAGCATAACTACATAATGTGTTTGTGGTACAAAGAAGTTTATAGAAAATATTTGAAATAAAAACCATAACTATTGAAATGACTTTCCCTTATAGTTGCAACATTTGAGAAAACATATTTTTTGTAAGGAAACAACAGATGTACAAATAGGGTTGTCCTACTCAAACTGAAGGCTTGTATTTACAAATTACACTTTTTAGTTTGATAAGTTGTAGAAGCAAAATGTGTTAATATTTTTCATCAGTCCTATGTCAACAAGATGAAATGCAAGAAACCAAAACAACAACAAAAAAAGAACTCCAGTTAACTCATTTTACAGAAAACGCAATCTATATTTGTTGAGTATAGAAATATTTATTGAAAGTACAACTTTTATTTGTCTCTGGTAGATGTGTGTGGGACAGCCCTGACTAGTAATATCAGCTATTAACTGCAGATAGGATGAGCTTCAGCTCATTCTGAAATGGACGTAAACTTGAATGTCTGTTGTCTGTTCTCTAGTATAATATCAGCATGATGGCTAAATCCGCTGCATGTGTTTCTGAGCATATGCACTCCACCTCTTCTTCTCCCCCACCGCGGCCTGTGATTAGCCAGAACACAGGCTAACACAGAACACAGGGCCAGTAAAGCTCTCTCAGTTAAGGCCTGCTGGGAAGAAAAGAGGAAAAGCCCTGTTTCACCGTTGTGTAAACCATTGTTTCATTTCCACACTTCTCTCTACCTCTTTTGGCTCAAATACTTCACAGGCTTTTTGGCTCCCGTTCAAGTGTGAACACAATGCAGCCATAGAGATCACAGTTCGCACCTCTCAGCCGCCGCGGAGCACCCACAGCTACCACGTTTTGGTCAAACTATGATTACAGCCATCACAACAACCATAACTACTGCTTTCTGTTCTGTAATCTTAATTTGTACAGACAACACGGTACAGATGGTCACTGCTGGGATCCATCCTACATCTCATCAGTTGAACCTTCACCCTTACTTTGGCTCTCTGGGTCCCCAATGTGTCAGTAATGGATCCTGCTTGAATACTCCCCGTTACCACCAAAGGGCCTATATATCTAACTTTTAATTAGGAAAGCTCATCCCCTGTCCTGAGAAAGAGGTAAATGGTTGGGGTACCTATAGGGAGAGAGTGTGTGTGTGTCGCTGGAGAGGTCCTCATCCATCTGGTTTGTGTTAAACTGAATGTTATGAGTGTCAGTGGCCAAGGCCTGCTTGATGGCTATCAATCTGGCTTTTAATGTATGGAGAAATGAATGCATATGGGATTCCTTCGGTGAAGGTAACAACTCAGCAAGCACATTAAGGTGATTAAGGCATGTGGATGAAATGAGGCCCATGTGGAGCCACAAAAGGACCTCATGGGCTCTCTGTAAACAGCACTTACTAGTGTTTATGACAATTTATACGCTACATAAAGCTTTTGCTCAAATAAGATATAGAGCTGTCAAACGAGAATGACTCATTAACCACAGATGAGAATAATTAAACGCTGGGCTTGGTGTCGCGCGACGTAAACGAGACAGAGGAGGAGATGAGGTGACGGAAGAAGACGAATGGTAAGGAGGAGCAGCTGTTGACACAAGCCTTCCCCTCTCTGTCAGATAAGAGATAACCAGCCGGCCTGTGTTTACGTACTCCATTAGTGGCGTCATCAATCACACCAGCTCGCATCCCCACTCAAAGCGAGGGGTGCGGAGGATCACTGGAGGGTGACTCCACACGGTGCTCCATCACTGCTTCGAACATCTCCTTTTCTCCACTCTGCACACCGCTGAGGCCATATTGACTGGCATCTGTAACATGCAGTGAACAGTTACTTGCTCCCCGATTAAAGCATCCACAACATGAATGATTGTGGGGGGAATGATGGCCTAAAGATGATCTGCTTTGCTGCAGTTCGCCAACACTGAGCTTTAATGACAAGTCCAAACATAGCCAACCAATCCCTATATATTTTTTCCATTGATCTATTCCCATAGATTCCCATGAGATTACGTCACTCATGAAAACGGCAACAATTTAGTGATAATAAATGTTTCTAAGTTTTTTTTCTAATTTTTTTAAACCTTTTTTATTCTTTACACTTCCTAACTATAAATGCCAATTAGTATCCTACTGACTTTGCTACTTTGTTTGTCAAGGTTTTGGTTTCATACACAAGTAGAATACTTTTAGAAATTATTTATCATACTAATAGGGTTTCCATCACAGGTGCAATAAATATCACAGGCTACCAAAGTCACTTTTAGCACATGAAGTTGGGTTTGGTATGTTAAGGTCATAAAGGGAGACAAAAACGGGGCGGCCACCCAACTTCTGATCCCACCTGAAAACTTCTCATTAATGCACAAACAGCCCAAGGGGGCCTAAGTCACTAATAAAATCAACCCAGCACAAAACAATGACTTTCAAACAATCCTTTGACCAACAGAGTAATGTAATGTTGTTTTAGAAGTTTTGTCGTAGCTTTGCGGAGAGCAAAGAAAAACTTTTTTGGATTGGTCCTGGGCTCCCTGTGGTCACATTAAAAGCTAAGGCATAATTTGGCTATTCACTAACAACTCTTGGAGAATGCTTCCCTAAAGGAGCACAATCAGGCATAATTGGCCAATCAGCAATGGGAACAAACACAACGATATACCTCACACGGCGAGGCAGTTGGACACAGGCACGAGGACAGGAACACAAACATAAAAATAAAGAGCGCACAGTATTACTGTTATTCTCATTTTTGTTGCTGGATGACTAAACACTTACACTGTCATATTTCCAGAGTTAAATAATCACCCTCCTTTTTTTTTCTACAAGGCATGTTAACAGAACAAGCTGGTAACAAGGTAACCTGAGAAACTTTCAAAACATGAAGCACAAATCATTAAAGTGAGGAAAGAAATATTTATGAGATGCATTCATTAAATTGTTGTAGCAACATTTGTAAGTGTGGTTAGTGTTGGAATAACTTTGCACAAAACTCATCATTGTATAGGCAACTTTCTGTCGCCTTGCATCCTCTGTTAAATCATGTATTTATGTAGTTGCCTCCATTTTACCGATTTATTAAGCCTTTCCTGCAGCATAACCACACATTTTTATGTATTTTATTAGGATTTAAAGTGATGAACACAAAACCAGTACAAAACTATTTAGTGAAACATCCATCCATCCATCCATTTTCCGTCACCCTTCTCCCTAACGGGGTCGGGAGTTGCTGGTGCCAATCTCCAGCTACGTTCGGGGCGAGAGGCGGGGTACACCCTGGACAGGTCGCCAGTCAGTCGCAATTTAGTGAAACAATATTGTGTATTTACTGAACCAATACTTTATATAATTCCCTCTCCCTGAAATCACAGCTGCAAGACTTTTGAGGAACGCTTCGACCGGCTTTTCAAATCTAGACTGAAAACTGCTTATATGAAAAGTTAAGCCAGATTGAATGTAAAGCACATGTGAACAATGATTTTTTTTTAAATGTTTTGCCAGATTCTCAAATGGATATATCCCTCTGCTTGGCACACACCATGCCACTGTAGCTCTCCCTGGAGGTTTAGGGTCATTGTGAACTTCCACTGCAGTCTCAAGTCTTTTTAAGACTAACAGGATTTCTCCCAGGACTGAGTTGTACTTATCAACTGACTTGCTTCTCTATTCACATTGAAGAAATGTACACACAGTATGATGCTGCGCCCACCTTACTTCAATGAACCTTACATCATTAAGAATGCCTTGGGTCAAGGCTCAGCTGGACTTTACCATCTGCTGGAGGAAGATGGTAGGAAGTTAGACCAATTAGCTTTCTCAGTAAACATGTTTTATAAAAATAAGTGGTGGAGTATGAAGATATATTTTATGAGTAACATAAACAGCTTCACAGCCTCACCCATGATAATACTCATCAGTAAAAGTAATTTTGTGGTATACTAATAAGATGCAATCAGCTTTATAACTAGACTTTATAACTTTTTTTTTAAATTCAGCTTTAGGACAGGACAGAAATGTGAAACTTTTTCTAAAAATTCAACACATTTACCGAGTTAAGAAGAAGGTTTCCCATGAATTAGGAGCAAAAGTTTGGACATTTACAACTTTTGGACATAAAGAGAAATTAAAACTGTGCCTTAACAGAAGCTGCAAAATGTATAGAGTGTATTTGAGTGTGATCGATAACACTGGGGACGACGGGTCCAGCGGGTCACCTCTCAGCACTTAGGCATCATCATCTGTTATTGGATGATTATTGATCAGATCAGGCAAATGGGATCAATATAACTGCAGAAAACTTAATTTGATAGACTTTGCAAAGTCAATACCACATAATTTAAGAAAGAAGACACGCTTTGGATTTCTGCAACAATAATTATTTCCCCTACTCAAACGGTTCGCACTTGTTTAGGTTGCATTTAAGACCTTACATTCATAAGTTTGGGGGTATTCTATAAAGAGTATTTAATGGACTGTTATTGTCTCCTCCAACGTGGGGTTGAGCTTGTTGGTTTCACTAATTACACCAAACATCTCATTGATTCTCTCTTCGCCTGAAGAGTGTATTCACTGTGACCTCCCCATGAGCTGGAGCTCAGGGGTCCTGGGGGGTATTTAGGAGGTAAACATGTTGACTGCACCTCCACCCTGCCACACCACCAGCCATTTACTTCCCCACACGTGCAATTAACGAGGCGCTGGCTAATTTGGGGTTGCCGCGTATATGCAAATGAAAGGCAAACAAAGGCGAACGAGTGATGGATGACAAGAAAGGGACGGGGGTTGAATGGGTTCATAAAGGACACTTAGCACCACAACACTAATTAAAAAGCCATGGCCGCTAGTGCACTGAGGTAACTCATTAGCTGCAACCTGCTTCTGTGCCACACAGTGCAAGTGAGCGCTACTGCTACCTAGCTGAGGAAGAAGGAGAGCTACTTAAAGATGTAAAAAACAAACAAAAAAAGAATGATGTATGTGCGCATTGTTGCTTTGGTAAAGAGTCCATAAGGACATATAAGGCCAACCAAGTGAGCCTGGCATTAGCTTTTCTGAACTAATGTTCATTAGTTTAGTGCGGAGGGCTGCAAGCTGAAGAAAGGTTACCATAAGCATGGCAATTAGGACAGTAATAGGGTAAACAACAACCTGGCGACTGGAGGGAGCGAAGCAGAACGCGGCACAGGAATGATTACAGAGGCCGGCCATGTGGAGGTGGGTGACTTTAGCTATATTGATCTGTGCCTGTGTTGTGGAGGGAACTCAAAGTGGCACCCGCTGAGCCCGCACGGCTTCTCCCCTCGACTGAGACTCCTTTTTGTTTAGCTGTGCACACTATCTGTACGCGATTTGCACATATACACTAGGTAACGTTGCCCAGGCAGTGCAGAGGCCTTTTCTTTTGGTACCCCTGTGTGGCAGTTCTGACAATTCATTTCATCTCAGCGGGAATTGTCACACCTTTTCCCCAATGCCTTTTGTATAACGCCGACAACTCTTTACATTTAATTCAACGGCAAAACAATAAATGGACCAGAAGTAAAAAAAAATTTGTAGGGACCACGAGGAACATATGCCGTGAGATCAATGGTGCAAAAAATTATTTTCTATCGAATGCTCACGTTTTCCTGCAGACACAGATAAGAGCATGAGATCGAGCATAACACCTCCTGTGCATGTGTGTGTGTGGGGGGGAAAGGGGTATGTTAGGTGAGAGAAATAAAGGGAGTGGAGGGTGTGAGGGCCAGGAAAATAAATGAGATTATCGATGTTACATGTCAAATATAATTGCTGAGATTTGAGCAAAGAGGAGAGGGTAGGCTGATGGGCTTGGTGATCCGTGGAATGCTTCATTCGGGAGAAAGGCCAACGACTCACAGAACTTGGATTGCGACCTCGGATGAGGGTGTTCTGCGCAAGTATGTGTGCGTCAGATAGCTGCAGGAGTATGAGATCGTTTAGCCTCAGGAGTGAGTTGTTAACATTTAAACTCTCTCGCTGATCAAACGCAGAAATGAAACCCGTAGTCAGCCTTGTCTGCAGACTTCATGTCACGATATCAGCAGAAGGTGACAAAGTCTTAGTCTGTCAGATCTAATACAATCTGATGTCTGCCTCCCCGTGCACTTGGATTTTACTTTTGCCTCTCAGGTCAAAACTTTTGGAAAGACAATCCATGTGAAATTCACTGAGGCCTTCAAAAATGCACACTCTATACCCCCCACAGCAGAGTGAGGTTTAATTTGTGAAGATCTGAATGATTAGAGGACCTGTCGGCAAACGAACTCCTCACAATAGAACTGAATGAACGTATATATATATATATATATATATATATATATATATATATATATATATATATATATATATATATATATATATATATATATGCAGTGAGTGTAGCAGTGAGTGAAAATATCAGTTTCCAGAATATGCCAGAGGAATGCACATCAGATCAAACAGACTTTTCCAGTGATCATGAAGCAAAAAGTGTTGGAATATAGATAAAAAAAACAAAAAAAAAACAGAAATGATACGGGAAAGTTTATATTGAATTGAGAAGTCCCACAGCTGGTGACTGCTATCCCAAGGAAAGAAAAAAAAAAGATGTTCAGAAACTGCAAAATTGCATGAAATTAGAGAAGAAGGCCGAATGGACATCTGGTGTGAGTGTGTGATGGCGTGTGTATGTGGGTGTGTGTGTACATCCACTCACAATGACACATTCAGAAGACTCCCGGTGCAGGAGAGTCATGGGCTCCTTGATGGGAGTCAGAGATCTCATCGTAATTCTCAAAGTAAACATTCCAACTTTACTTGCTTTTCAACACTTTCCACTAATTCCGCTCATTCCCTCCATGCATCATCTTCATAACTAAAACAGTTTCTTTTCAGGGGGGGAACCCTAAAATATTTGAAAAGAAAAAAAAAAGATCCTCTTTCCAAATTAATATTTTCCAGGTCATCGGTCAAAACAGCCCCCTAGAACTGCAAATATTCAAGCAGGTTTGTTCGAGGATAGAAACCATTTGATAACAATTTGCCCTTGTCTCTCTTTGTGGCATAAATCATATCTGTAAGTTCATAGGGAGAAGCAGTGTGTGGTTGTTAGCTAAGAAAAAAAAAAAACAATCTTCAGAAATTCTAAAAAACGCATATTTGTTATGTCCCACTATATTCTTTTATTTTCACTTTTCTAAATGTTCAGAAGCTGTGCTGCGCAAGACTAGTTAGCAAACATTGGCTGAATCATGCACATTGATTCCTCCATTTTACCAAAGAGCAATGTATTTGAAATTTGAACCAAAAAAATAAAATCAATGCAATAAATGTTCTTTTCAAAGAAATCAGGCCTAATTATGAGTGATGTTTTTTGTAAATTCAGTGTGGCTGAATTTTTTTTAACCATATATCACCTGTTCACAACAAATGCCATATCAATCAATATCAATAATCAGTCAGCGATCTTTATTGTAGCTATAGAAACCATGTAATACAAATTACATGGACTGTAACACAATTGGGTGAAAAATAGCATTTTAGATGCTTGCATTGTCTCATATTTACAGCAATGTCTTACACAGAGAATGTATGTAGTGACAGTGGAGAGAAAAATATCCCATTTAACAGGAAGGAACCTGTCTGAGTACGAGCGGCTATCTGCCATGTCTGACTAGGAGTCTTTTGAGACGACGGGGTCGAGACACGGAAAAGAAACAGAACTAAAACAGGGACTAGACAAAAACAGGGCTGGTGTGAATACTTTTTTAAGTCAATGAGAAGTAAAAAGTCAAACTCAAGCAAGTATTAAAATAACTAAATATAAGACACATTTTAGGTAATGGGAAATACTGGCCTAAATTAAGATATATCGTTAAAAAAGCCCTCTGTAATAGTAGGTGTGTCACAGACGTCAGTCACAGGGACGTGCAGTTAGAAGTAGTGTAATTTACGCACTATGATATTTTAAGAGAACATTTTTATTGTTTCGGCATAGACAGAAAAAAAAAAGTAAATGATGATATTTTCTTCCGCTGTCCAAAATAAAAGCAATGTGAAAACAACTGCTGTGTCCAGAATCTCAATGAACCATCTGGTTGTTTTTAATTCAGCAGCGTGCCAAAATCACAGACTTCCAAAATCACATGTGTAAAACAGACACTGAGAACAAGATGTGTAAGAAGTTTCCCGACAACACTTGTACAAATCAGCAAAAATAAACAGTTCAAAAATTTTTGCTTAAAGTTATTTATGCCAGAATTGCCTTCAAAAGAACCACCTTGACTTCAGACACAGGAAGTCTACTTCAAATAAGTTGTTAGCTTTTGCCTCCCGAACCAACTAAGAGACTTTAAACAAAAAGAAGATGATAGTGCTGCTTTTAGAGAGTAATATTATGCAAATATGAACTTTACTTTAAGGCCAACGAGATTAAAACACAGACTTTGTCAATGTTCTTGAGCTCAGGGAAATAACCTCCTCTTTTGTTTTGACATTTAAATTATTTGGATAAAAAAAAAAAAAAAATGTTTTTGTAATTGTTTGTTATTTAGATTTTTTTTTTTTTAACAAAGTCATAGCGTCAAACCCGAGGGGTATATCTTACATTACACCTCTTGCAAAGTATCATGTCAGTGTGTGAAAAGTATCAGAATGCAGAAAAGGCGTTGTCCTTTACCCTTCAGATCTGAGCCTGTCCCCAGGCCTTGCATCTTCTGGGGGAACACCATGTCCATCCTTACGCTCTGTAGAACCATTCCGACCAGCAACACGATCCTGAAGGTAGTCAAGTCTTCCTGCTGCCAGGCTCCTTGTGCTTTCAAGCTGATCATTTTACGATGAGATTTGTAAAGTAAGTCTTCCAGACTGGCCCCGGATTCACATCACTTCTATAAATACTGATCTTAGGACAGCGAGGCATAAGGGTCAAGCTAGATTTAATCGAATTTTTTTGATTAAATCACTTTAGTTTTATTCAAAACTACACTGTTTGGGCCAATTCTTATTTGTCACATTTCTTAACATCTCTTAATGCAAGTGAGCGTATAATATTCATTCATGTAAGTAATGTCCAAAAATTTGCATCCTTTTGGATTGCTACCCCCCCCCCCAACCCTCCCTGAATCTATCTCTACATATCTGTGTGTGTGTGTTGAGAAGCTGTTTGAGATTGCATCTAATGATTCCTGCACTGCCCTATCAATCAAGAGCCTAGTGTGGACAGTGAAAATCAATAGTTCCACGCAGAGCTACCTGAGGTCCCCCACACTTCATTTGTCATAAGCGCTCAATATGTCAATACGGAGAAACAACAACTCATTTTAGTCAGGAGGCTACGTGGTGGGTGTAAATCTTTTTGGTCTTTACCAATGATTGTGAACTTCTCTCTTTCACAGCAGCTCTGGGTCATGTCAAAGATCGCCTATTCAAGTGTTTGTGTGTTTTTTTCCCCCCATTGATAATTCATTCATTCTGTTTTCTTTGTTTACTGCCGCCTCTCATATTTTGATTATGTGATCTTTCTTTGATGGATTCAGTCTTTCTTCCTCTTGTTTTTTTTTTCTTTCCACATGTCTCACTCACGTTCTCTCCTTCCTTGAGTCTCTCTTCTCTCTGGGCACTTATTGACATTTCCCTGCTAACCTTCTCTTTTACGTTCACCTCAGTGTGTGCAGCCTTATCAGATGCGCGGGTGGTTTGGAGTTTCATCCACCTCAACTCCTTACTCTTTTCCATTCTTCCGGGTTATTCATCCCTCCTTCCTGTGCTCTGAAAGTCAAGCTTCCCTTTACAAAACCCCTGCTGTCTTATCAGGGAGACCCCGCGACCCCTGCAGTCAGCGCAGCAGCCAGCGGGGGAGAATGGACACCATGATTCCCCCAGGAGGAGGACAACAGAACCGAGGTGTGTGTGTGTGTGTGTGTGCGGGTGGGTGGGTGTGTGTGCATGTGTTTGAGAGGGTGCATGTGTGTTAGAGCAGGGTCCAATGCCATTACATTAGTCTATTTACTGTCAAACTGTCTAAACAGTTGTGATAACATACACTGGTGAACCAAGAGACAGACTCTGGGGACAGCGCAGATGCTGCTCTGCATGGAGGAGAAAGGACTGAAATAGATAGTAATTTATAATTTTAACAAGGTTATTTGTTTGTTTTTTTAACTAAAGTGATTTTTTTTAAATACATATGTTTTAATTATATATTGAAACTGAAAAAGTTGCTTTATTTCTAGGTTTTTTTTTCAGTTTCTCACCATCCTTCTCACTTGGAGGCAAGATAAACTTTGGTCCACATCCTGTCTTGTTTGAGACACCTGCAGTTTTATTGGTTGTTCTGATTATACATTTAGCAAAGGAATGTTGCCAACATGAAGATTATCAAGACTTTGTGGATGTTCTGCTGTGTTTCCCATTTTGAAGAGTGACATAATTATGCTTGTAAGAAACAGGAAGTCAGTCGCGATTGGTGCAGTATGCAACTCACTCATGTCCGGAGCTGTGGAGCTGAGTCACAGCATGAACGGATCAGGTCCCGATTTGCAATACAGCTTCTGCTGCGTCTCTCATTGAGCGAATTTTTGTCATACATTTTGTAAATTGCAGAATGTCAAAGCTCCACCGACCGGCACGCTTGCTCTGACTTCATCTGAACTGAGGGATGAATGGATCGGTCAAGAAATGATTCGCTCCGATCGGTCACTCAAACGATTCATTCATTTGAAAGAATCACTGATGAACACCACAGCACTAAACTAAAGCTAAACTAGAACAAGTCCGGCCTTACGATTTGTTTGACACTGTTTATCATTCAGTTTCTCAGTTTGAAATTTAAAGTTGATCAAGAATTGAATCTGGACAAACTGAAATGTGGGCAGAAAAAAAAAAAAATCACTGTGGTTTACAACAAAAATGAAGAATGGGGATGTGCACACTGAGCCTCTGTGTGTTTTTTATATGTTCAGTTCACAGAGTTTGTTGAAAATCTCCACTTTGGAAGAGCTTGCCAGTAGAAGCATGCATTAAACATGCGCTTGCAAAACCTGTTTTATAGAAATTCCTAGGGATACCACTAATTGCCGCGACTGCTTGTAATGAATGATTTTTATTTTGTGTGGATATTTTTTTGTGTGTGTGTGTGTGAGATTAAAGTATTTTAATGAGATATTTACAAACCTTTGCCATCGACACCAATCAATCGGGAAGCCAGTGAGTCTTTAAGATCATAATGCTTTAGAACGCTCCAATAATACAATCAAACTTTCAAAGTAACCTGAAAACAAATAAAAATAAACTCACACCATGATGATGTAAACAGGGCAGCAGTCCTAACAGTCATATATTCAACAAGTTAAGCAAAAAAAATGAATAAGAGTAGTTGCAGTAGCTGGGTTAAAGTGTTCAAGCTCCATTGTCATTGTTTCTCATTGAATGATTTTTTTTTTTGGTTCCTATTTGTAAATGAGTCAATAAAAGTGGCTGGATTTTGTATTTCCTTCCCATATCCTGTGCGTATGCAGGCTTGTGTTTGTGTGGTCTTTTGTCACAATCTTTGCAGGTGCAAAACACATCCTATATTCATATCCTCATTCTTTGGTCTGAAGGACTCCCTAAGGAAAGCACCTGCCAAAGGAGCACAAGCAAACACACACGCACACACGCACACACACACACACACACGCACACACACACACACACACACACACACACACACACACACACACACACACACACACACACATTTGTAACCTCACAGTGTTTCTGAGAGTTCCTGCTCACTTCCTTAGAGTCTGCCGTTCTCATGTTCTCTCTTTAGTAACTTCACTGACAGCTAGAAGATGTTTAATGGAGAGAACAATGGGCAAAATATTCCCAGAGATGCAGGCAAGAAGCTTATGCAAGAAGGATTATAATAGAAAAAGGAGTGATTTAATATGTATTTAAAACACATAAAACCTACACAAATAATTGTAATAACAATATAGTAATGTGATATAGTTAGGGTGATGTACTATTAAAGGAATCGTAATTCCACAAAGAAAATGTCCTTTAAGGATTAATGAGGGTTTTATCTTTCTGTTCTCAAAGTGGACCGATTCCTCCAGGCTCCCTCACTGAAACGGCCCCATAACATGATGCTGCCACCCCCGTACTTCAAAGCTGAGATGGGTCGTCCAGGAGCACAAGCACCCCCTCTTTCTTCTAAGCATTACAGTGGTCATTATGGGCAAACTTTAGTTTCATCAGACCACAGGATATGTTTCTAGAAGTGAAAGCCATTGTTCTCTTATGCATTTTCAAACTGCAGTATGATTTTTTTTGTGTTTCTTTTGGAGTAATGACTTCTTCCTCACTAAGAGGCCTTTACGTCCTTATCAATGCAAGACACATGTCAGTTTGGATAATGACACTGTCTTACCACCACCTTCACAAAGTGTTTGGATTTGTTTAGAAGTTAATTTTTACATTTCAAACCAAAACCTGTCCCCATGCGGTGAGGAATGATGGTTGTTCATTCTAATCATGCCAATGCTTTGCTATACTTTTTTTTACATGGATGAACCTTCACACATCTGAAAATGTGAACCAGAATGAACCAGACTTGCAGCTCCACAGTTCTCTTCTTGACATCTTGACTGATTTTCTTTGACTTTCCCATCATGTCAGACAAAGAAGCAATGTGTTTGAGGTGTGACCCTGAAATACATTCACAGGTGTGACTCTGGTTTACTCAAATGTACCAGATGACCCATCAGAAGTTTTGAAACATAATACATCAGTTGTTCAAAGAGATGATTGTTTACAGAGATATCTGTCTGTCTGACTCTACCTTTCTGTCTGTCTGTTTTACAAACCGTGAAACATATAATCCAAAATCAATACAGTAAACTCAGTCTGTATTGGGCAAACCAGCTCTGTTAGCCAATGTCCTCATATATGACTATTTAAGGTCATACATTCCAAAATGGTGAGATGGATAGAGATAGACAGACAGGGCTTGGCTGCTGCTGCAGAGTATATTTATAGGTATTATCATCTGTACTGCCAGACAATCTGCACTGGAAGGCACAATATAAAGTTACATCAGGAGAATGACATCACATCAAAATAGGAGTGACAGATGATCAAGACATTGCGGTTGCTCACAAAACGTGCCCTTTTGTGGAGCAAAACATCCTCACTTTTGGGCCTGATGTCAGATCTTTTCTGAAAACTGAATTTGGGAAGAATGTTATGAGCTCATTGTTACAGATGCTATCCAGTTCCCCTCTCAGCTTCCTACATGCCTTTGTTTTCTTTTTTATTACATTTATACAGCTCACTGTCCTCACCCAGTTTCAGCCAAGTACACATTAAAAGGCCGTAACTCTTTCTAACAAAAGAGAAACAAAAAATATTTTGGTCCATGACATCTTGATAAAAAAAATATTGTGGAGACTTTATAGTTATGTCAATCTAAAACCTGTTTCCATTACAGAAATAATTAATTGGGTTTATCTACATGACTCTTACATTTTGGGGATGTTCATATGGTTCTTCTGAAACACTATATGTAACCTTGTGCATTTGGTAGCACAAGGCAACCAAATGCACAAGGTAATAGTGCATTTGTTACCTTGAATCAAGAAGGCCCTAGGTTCAAATCCTGACCAGGGGCCTCTCTGCATGAAGAGAGAATCCACACAAACACATGGAGAACATGCAACCCCCTTGCAGAAACACCCCAGACCAGGGTTCGAACTCAGGACTTGATTCTTTCCAATTTTCCAATATACGCTACATTATAGTGAACTGTGACATAAAACTAAAGTAAAGTACATAGGACACCATGCTCACCTGCTATTTGAGGTGAGCATGGGAGATGTTTTAGGTCTGCCAGGTCACACACACACACCAGTTGAGCTGCTTTCTTTAGTCATTTTATAACACACATGCGGACAGAATACACCTAAAAAAGCAACAAACACAATCTACCTCTTCCTGCCTCCTCTTTGAACTTTTGATCTCTGCCATGTCCACACTCCTCCAGTTTGACATTTTTTACTTATACATTATTAATATATTATTTGGCTGTATATTTTATACTTTATGTATTCTTCCATGCTACTTGGCCATTATGTACGTTTTCTTGTTTTTAAGTTATATGAAAGTAGTTTTTAAATTGGTAAATTTGCCTGGAATCATGTTGGCACAGATGTTTGCTATTTTCTTACTTTACAGTTTTGCTTGTTTTGTGACCACATTTCTTAATACTTCTGTAAGTGTCTACTTGTAAATAAACAGTTTGGTCTTCCTGAATAGACTGGAAGTAATGTTTTCTTTTTTTTACTTTAAAGATTTTAGAGTGTGAATGATCTGCTCTTCTTTTCATCAATTTCATTCCCTCTGGCTCTACATTGATTCTTTATTAATGGGAACTTCTGATGTGTAGTCACACTGATGTTAAATTCTTAATATCTATGCATACATTAATACAGGTTTGTCTTTGCTGCTGGGCTGACATTTCTACAGAAAACTTTAAAACATCTGCAAATCCACATTTTAAATGCTTGCTGTCACATTATTGCATGTCCACTGTAAAACTGCTCCTACATTTATTTAACATATTACAGTTCATTCCATTATCACTGAGCTATATTATGCTTGTCAGTATCTTCTCAGATGCATTTTGGGAACTGTGCTAGTGTCCGTGTGAATGAAAGGCTCTCTGTTACTTCAAATGCTAACACTCTTACGATTGAGTACAGACTCCTGCTGAGAGAATCTGTATCACAGCCAAGATAAAAGCGCGCACGTACACGCAGAAGAGAGGAGCCGAGTAAAGGAATAGTTCAGGTTTCACAACAAAAAGAGCCCGTGCTAACAACGCGGACGGCACAACGAGCCGGGTCTCTGCTGTGCGGCGAAATTCAACAAACACGCGTTTGTATGTGTTTGATTGTTTGGGAACAAGAACACTCACGTAACCAAGAATTCGTTTACAAGGACAACAGTAGCTAACTCTGAGACAGAACACAAGTCCCACTCTTAAAGGCTGTCTTACTTTTCAGCCCAGAGGCCAACAGATATGTTGTTAATGGCTAAAGTCGCAGTACTCCAGTCATGGACAGCAAGCAGAGGAGGTTATCCGTTCTGGTGTAGACAGCGACGGCCTAATTCATTCCAGCTGTAAGGCTTTCAGTGTGTGTGTGTGTGTGTGTGTGCGTGTCCGTTCAAATAGCTGAGTTTTCTATGGTTAAAATGACAGATTTACCTGGCCCCTAAAATGTATCAGACAGGCAAGGCTGAATACACTGCGAGACAGCTTTTGTTATGAAAAGATGAGACCCTGCTGACTAGATTACGCTCCTATATTTGAATTTGATTTTGTGATTTATTAATGTCAATAAACATTCCGACTTATTTCACATGGCACTCCATATGAAAATCCTATTTATTTTGTGCATTTGCCACTGTTTTTGTAAGTGCACTCTCCATTCAAAAACTGCAACCTTCCACTATATATTTAGAGTAGTGGGTTCAGAACATCCTTTCATGCAAAAGTCCACCTTGTGGCCAGAGGCACCAAGTCTGATGCCTTAGATAAATATATAAACACATAGTAAGTGAGATCTCCAGACCTACACTCACAGAAAGGAAGCCAAGCATGTGGATTGAAAGAGGAAAAGAATGTTGAGATTGAGGATGAGGAGGGACATCAAAAGATGTATGTTTGGATAAACTTCACCCAAAAACATCACCTAATTTGATTCCCTTGAGTTCAGTTACTCAAATGCCAGAGAAAAACACACAAAATACACAAAGTCCTCGTGAAATAAATTAAAGCCCACACACAAGAAGACAAAAGAGAAGTCAAAGCGCATGTGGCCTATCAGCACACATGCATATCTGTGGACACAAAGAAAATGAAATAAGGTGGAGGGGGGAGCATGGAAGAAAAAGGGTATAATTTTCAACAATCACCCTCTGCTTGAAACAAGCAATTAGGGGGAATGTGCAGAGCATCTCCTTGTGCTGGGGGGACTCTGTGTGTGTGTGTGCATGTGTGTTTGTTCATGCTTGTGCAGACCTTTCGCCTCCTCCTCCTGGCCTTTCTTGTGGTTGTGTGGGGTGGTTCAGGGGCAGCGCACAGCAAATTTGATAATTCCACCAGCAGGTTGACCGGGGCATGCCCTCCTGCAGCATCATATTGCCGTTTATCTGTTTCATTGACTCAAGAACACTCACTCTAATGTTGACAATATTGTGACTTTTAATGTTTGAAATTAAAGTAAATAAAGTTGCTGGTCACTAATGTTGCAGCATTGCACTTTAATGTCTTGATGTGAGCTGATGTAAGCAGTAAACTGTCAAACCAAAGAGAGCAAACACAGAAATACTTTCAACTTTGCAATCATTCATAACAGCGTAAACTGCGAATAATCACTTGGATGAGGTCACAAATGTTGTTTTTTTTTCCCACTCTCAATCATATTACAATTGTTTAAAATTAACTTGCAGAATTAAATTATCGAAAATCTAAAGACTAAAATCCCGAAACTCAGAATTTTGGGAATAAAACGACGACGGTAAAGAGAGGAAATGGGAGAAAATATATGTAAATCACAACAAATATTGTCATTACAATAAGCCATAAGGATAGTGCAATCACAAAGTGTTTGTATTATTGTGTAAAAGTCAATTTTACACAAAGAAATGGGTGAACTTTTATCTTAAGGGTTTTTTTAAAGTTGGGATATTAGAGTACAGGACCATCAAGAAATGGGATAGAAGCAATTATAAAAGATGAGCTGAACAGACATTTATTGTCTGAGACAGCCATGGCAAATAAGGGAAACACAAGCCTTAATCCCGAAGGTGGAGTTTCCTCCTTCAGGTTCCTTGAAGGGGAAAAAGAACAGAGCACACTCTTTTATCTGTGTGGTCCGCCAGCTCAGCTTTCTTACTCTGTCTGTCTGCCTCGCCCCCTCTTTCCCTCCTTGTTCACGGCCCACAGATGTGAATTGTTCTCCTTCAGGTAGTCTGTGTGTGCGCACGTGAAGTTCGATCTTCTCCCTCGAGATGCCCCCTTTCACCCTCCCCAATGTCACTACACGATCTGTCCTTCATCTTAGCACCAGCTATCGGGTTTATGCAAAACCCTAAATTCAGTTTAGGATGTCCTCACATCTGAAGGTATAACAGTTCACTTTACGATGCGAGTTTTACCTCTTCCTCCAATCAACCACTTTCAGTAGCCACCTACTGAAACTGCAGAACATGTAAGGGAGCTTGATGGTCACTGCTATCAGCTTACAGCTTGTGTGTCTATAAAATACAGTGCATTGCTGGCCTGGTAAAAACCAGCCTCTTGTCCTACGCCATTTGCTTCGTACTGAGAATCTGGAATCTCAGTCACTGACAAAATATTGCTTCCTGGAGGCGTTGGCTGTTGAAGTTTTAAAATTGACCCAATCGATAACGTTTGGCCGTGACGTATGCCGTGCACCATTTCAGCCATATGAAGCTTACTGGAAATTTCCTGTGCTGTAAGCTACAATCCTCCACTGTGAAGAGAGAAGTGCTAAGCCGGAAAAGATGGATGTGAATGTTGAAGAAGGCGATGGGCAGGACAGTGCCTTGCAAAAATAATCATACCTTTTAACATTCAGTCACAACATTTTGGCTGGAAGTATTGGAGTTTTTATTTTATTTATTTATTTTTTTTTTAGTGATATAGCAACAAAAAACAGCTTTTAGTTCCAAAGTGGAATCATAAAAACTTTGACAATCATTCAGTTGATCATTTTTAGATCCACTTTTTGTCTCTTTGGGTGTTTTCCTCCAGCTTTTCACATTGTTAGATTGAAACTTTTGCCCATTGTTCTTTCCAAAATAGCTCGAGCTACTCACTCAGTCGGGATGAATGAGTCTGGAACTGTCTGGGTCAACGCAACACAAAACAGACTTTGATCTAAACTATTGTATTCCAGCTCTGGCTGTAAGCTCAGGATCACTGTCGTTATGAGAGGTGAATCTCCACCCCGTTTTTAAGTCGTTTGCAGCCTCCAACGGGTTTTCTTCCGGGACTGCCCTGTAATTAGCCACCTTCATCTTTTCTTCAGCTCTGTTCAGTTTTCCTGTTGATAGCAGAAGAAAAGCATCACCACCACATGATGCTGCAACCACCACCCACGATCAAGATCAAGGCGCTGTGAAGTATTAGTTTTCCTCTAGTAGTTTTTAGTAAAGGGATAGCGTTCCCATCGTCTTCTGTTTACTGAATGTCTAAATAATTTAATCAGACTTTGTTTTTTCAGCAGCACCTTTCTGTAAAGACCAGATCTGTGGAGTGCACGACTGATAGTTGTCATGTTGAGGGAGTCTTCCACCTCTCTGCAGCTTTAGCACATTTTCACATCTCAAGGACATGGTGGCAGATTCTTAAGTTGCTTTAAAAAGCACTATTCTCTTGATGTGATTATTTTCTTACAGGTTTCTTCTGCCTAACACATGTGCAATGTGCAAAGCGGGGTGCTTCTCTTAGATTAATTACAAATGTCTGCGTGTCCGTCAGAAGAAGCCAGATAAAGCCATCTCTCAGATAAACATACAAGCACAGACAAGGAAGAGGAACAAGGTGTCATGGGAGAAGGAGGGAAAACATGGGCGATGTTTTCCCTCCATCTCCCATGGCACCTTGTTCATGAGTTCAGAGGTGGAAAAGAGGTGAAAAGAAGCGAAAGCAACAATGAAGGAAAAATAAACAGCAGGTGTTTGGGTAGATTTAGTGTAGCGCTTGAAAAATGGGAGAGGGGATTCATGCAAAGGAGGGGGAGGAATTCCACACACTCAGGAAAAGACTTTTGTCAGGAAGCAGCATAACAGTCGGGGGGGGGAGACTACATGTAAACTCCACTCTGTTGTTATGCTGCGATTCTGTTTTTCTCAGGAAAACCACAACGTAAGTCAAGAAACATTTGCAGGTTGAACAGGAGGCGGGTCGCTCCTACTGTGGTCCGCAGAGCTGTGGCAAAACGGCACTCTGACATGGAAACCAAAGCGAGGCCGGGCCTGGGCTCTGCTTAGTGGGGTAAGTATTAAAATGAAGTGCTTGTGACTGGTGTGCAGAGACCGAAGCATCTGATATGGGCCTGCAAATGTGCGCCGTAAAGTAGGGGAGACTCATTCCGCCTACTCATTTGGAGGAATTATGGTGACACAAAGCAGGCCTAGCAGGAGCGGCCGGCGCTCTGCCCTACATGTGTGTGCATATTTGCACAAATGTGCACACGAAAACAGACTCAAAACAGAGGAAATCCCCACCATCTTTGCTTAGGTGTGTCACTCATTGACTGCGTGCAGTATAGCAAGCGTGGAAATGTTTTAACAGCACTTCCAAGCAGAAGGGAAAAGGATTTAAATAAGGACACCTAACACACCACAAATTTGCTTTCTCGGTGAGAAGTTTCCAGAAACTAGAGCGAGAGAAAGAGCAGAGAGAGAGAAAGAGAAAATGAGTCATATTTAGGAAGTTCTTCCCCTGCCGCCATGGCAGCAGAGGCCGCAGAGCAGCAGCCATACCTGCTTCCCAAGACTTGGAATAAAAACTCTCCTAAAATAAAAACCTTTAACCCTCAACCATCAGCGCAAAAAAGAAAAAAAAAAAGAGGGTGCTCGGTGAGGTTTTGAAAACAGCGATGGCTAAAAATATATTTTTGGTGGAGCAAGAAAGCAAACAGCTATGTGTGTCTGTGCAGAGCAAAAGAGTTACAGCTGGCATTTCTGCGGCGGGCCCTATAGCATGAGCCAAGGGACCTGAGGTAGGCTTGCCGCCGGAATGCTCAGGCCAACCACCAGCTTCCTTGTAGCAGCTATTGACAAGTTACTGCTGGCACCTGCTAGACGTGCCCGCGGGGCATCCTTCTTCCTTCTTCGGAAGAGATAGCAATTATTCTGACAATTGTTTCACGTGTAAATAGTAAAAAAATAACGAATAAAACACTAGCTTTACTTTGAATAGTTATTGTGATTGTTAACTAGTTAAACGGTTGATGTGTCACATCTCTTTAGTGATGGCAATGCAATGCAAGGCATCAAACAGCCTGAAGTAAGAAAGATATGTGTAAAATTCTGCTGGAAGGCCAAAAGAAGGACAACAGGAGACATTTGCTGGATTAGAGCTTAGCAAATGAAAGCACTGTCAGCGCCTGGCATAGCTTCTTCCCTTGTTTTAGACACCACTATGTGTGTGTATGTATGCATGTGCCTGTGCGTGTATGCCTCTTCTGGGCCTGTCTCCAGAACCAATGTATTACAAGAGTTCCTGCTGTAAGATTATATTTGGATTCTCTAGGCCCTCTTCCAATTATTGCTGGCACTTAATACTTTTCACACCATTCACAGATCCCTTTACCCCGACTGCTTCTCAGCCCCCCTGACCTCCTCCCTCACTTTCCTCACTCTTGATTTCTTGCCTTCTGAAACACACTTGCGTGTATCTGCACACCCCCACAAAGACACACTCAGTTTTTCTGGGGGATTTGGCTTAAATCAAAACTTTTTATTGGTTTATTTGCAGGAAGGTATATAGGCAGGAGACTGCTTAAGTGAAGGAGAAAGTGATTCAGTGCTTTTATGGAAAATGTTACTGACTCCCCACGCACGACATCAAGCACAAGAAGACACTCAATTTTTATGGGACGTAAGAATGCAAATATCTAAGGAGAATGGATTTATATCTAACACTGCTTTAGGAAAGACTGCTGTTTTTAAAAGGTTTTTAAAAGGATTAATGTTCCTTGCTTACAGTGAATCTCAAATATTTAGGATCTCAGTAAAAAGGAGTTGTCATGTTCTGACTGTGCTTGACTTGCTCCTGCCAGAGTCAAATAAGTTGGGCTAAATGAAGTTTCTGAATGTTTGTGTGTGAATGTTTGGTCCTGTGACGGGATGGCAACCTTTCCAAAGTACTGACTGAATTATGGAGAGAGACACTGTCCCAAACGTATTGATCTTTATCCATTTCTGTGATCGCGAACTAGAATTTCTGAGCTTCACACAGACATTCTTGGGAATTGAGTTAGTCTGTAGCACAAAAAACGAAAAACAGAAGAACAAAAGAAAACATAAGGGGATGTAAGAGTAGAGATGTTCAAAGAATCTATGATTCACATGAAGTTCTGCAACAAAACAGGGTTTATTTATGTATTCAAAAGGAGTGTGTTCTGTGTGTGACTCAACACACACAGAACACCGGTTCAAATCAGTGTGCTTTTTGAACAATGATGCAATAATGCGTATGATAAACAGTATGTGAAAACCTACCACTGACCAACTAGTTGCTTCGAGGAAAGCAAAAGGTTGCAGACCTCTGAACAGTCAATAATGAAAGTCCTCTAATAATTGTGTTTGAGTAGCACTACTGAATGAGTTCAGCAAAAATGCATTTTTGGATTTAGAGTAATAGACCATCACCTTTCTCGTCATTTTCTTTCCACTGATGCCAGGTCTGAATCTGACACAAAACAGAAACTTTTCTGAACCACTGGTTGGCTCAGAGGGCTCAAAGCTCTATGTTCTCCAATAGACATAAAACATAATCTGAAGAATGTGACACATACGTTAAGGTATGATTATAAAGACGTATTCGGTGCACTTCAGCACACAGATGCTCAAGCACTCACAGTGTAGTCAATTGTCCCCCCCCCCGCGCCCAGGAGAACCCACATTTCTTTCAAGAAAACGTATTGTAATAATTCAATAAATAAACTAGTGTAATTCCAAGTCAGCAAGAAAATAAAGCGAATATGTGGGAAAGATTTAATTTATTTGTATTTTTTTTGGCTCACAAAGATTCAACACCCCACATATCAAACAAACACCCACACTGACACACACACACACACACACACACACACACACACGCACACGCACGCACACACACACACACACACACAGGCTGTGTCTCATCATCTGTGAAGAAATAATGGAATTATATATATTTTCTCCCCTGCACGCGATGAAGCATCAAAGTTCAGTGTTGTGATAAGTTGCCTGTGTGCTTTGCCCCCGGCCATAACGGTGTGTGGTGTTTTCCTATTACTGGCATGTCCTGTTTCATAGATGGATGGACCTCAGGCTGACGTCTGCCACTGCCTCTGCTCTGCTCTCCGTGTTATTAACAAAATCGATGTCCATGTCTGCCGCTATTTATTATCCCCCACCCAAACACACACACACACACACACACACACACACGCACGCACACAGGGGCAAATGCACATTCTTGCAGCTGAAACTAAAGTAAAATGAGATTAAAAGGGGGCTACTGGAGTTCTATTGCATGGAAATACTGCTTGGCTTGTGAATCTTTGAGCATTTCTGCCTGTGTGTGTGCTCAGCAATTTTGAAAAGTAATCAGCATTATTTGTCTTTTGACATGTTTATCTTTTCGAGTTATATTTTCTTCAGAATGTATACATAAAGTTTTTCTATTGTTTCTCATTATCGAAAAGCATCAGTAGGATTTCAGAAAAACACATCGATGTTCATAAAATACTGAAAAAAAATACAAGAAAGCTGATTTTTCTCAAACAACATGAGTGTAAAGTATATTTTCGTTGCCAAAAACATAGATACATTTAGAAAATAACTTCAGGGAAGGAGGTAAATATCTAATTTGTGATTCAGGTTTGTGGTCATTTCGCAATTTTCTTATTCACCAGCGTTTTGCTCAACAGTCTCAAATTGTCTTTTGCTCCTTCATGTGAACCTGAGTTGACTTGAGAAAACACAGTTGGGTGCTATGGTTGGACAAAGTCTATTACTACTCAGTGGCTTGCAGAAGAATGCACACCATAGCTTTTGACATGTAATAATATAATAATAATATATTGCAATGAGGTTCTCACATATATATGTACATATACATATATACATATACATGTATATGTATATACAGTTAGAAAAACATTCAATTCTGAACTAAACTTAATTTCGGTGTCATTCCCCAAAACCAGAGCTTTTAACAGCCATGTGTTCAATTCAAAGTTGTACAATTATGTGAATGAGACATTCAGCATACTGTAGAAGATTGTATGGGAAAAAACAACACACAAATAACGAAGACTTCAATTTTTTCTGTCATTTAAGGAGGGGCAGGATGAAGCATTTGGTGAAGTAATATCCCTTTAACTTGAGATCTTCCGATCCAAAGAATCTGCTCGGTTTCCACTCCAGGCCTGGACTGGTATTAGACTCCATGAGGAAACTCGGTTCTGTCTGTGACTTTAAATCAGCTGCACTGCCAGCAAACCATAGCACAAAAGATCTACCCAGCTATTAAAACTTACAACTTAATTTCATGTGCATGGCTTTCTAAGCCTTATTATAAACTGTGTACTTTTTTATTGCTGTTCATCTAACAAATTTGCACATTCTTCCTAACAACTGAAGTGTTTTACACCATTTATAATGACGTTTACAGTGAGAGAGAGACCATGTTGGCTGCCACTGCTCCTCATCTGTGCCATGTGAAAGACTATATTTACTTAAGTTTTAATCACCTTCAGAAACCCATTGCTGAGATTTAGAAATAATAATAATAATAAAAAAAGACTTTAGCTGCACTGCAGAGTAAGCTGGAAGCTTATTCCGCAAATGGTTATAGTTATGTTGCTAGACAAATTATCAACATCTTAAGAAAACAAAGAGTAACTAACCTTTGTCTAGCACTTCTCCAAACTGCTCTGTGTAAAAATGTCTCCTGGAGCACAACTCAGATTTACTGAAAGCCATAGCTGTGTGTATTTCAGGAAATACATTATCAGTTGCTGTCTTAACCACGCCAACACATGTTGTTGTGGCAACATGTGTGAGTGTGGGGGGCTGTCGAGATAAGCTCAGCATCAAGAACAACACTGGTAAGTTTTCAAGCACATATACTTAAAACTTGTTCGATTGACTTTAACATAAACCATGTTGGGACTCACTATTGTCAGGTTCTATGAGTTAAATGGATAACCATGAGTGAGAGACAGACTGTACCTTTAAATTTGCTAAGCTCAAAACTGTGAACTGCCCACATTAAACCAGGGGGTGATCTTAAATTCGAATGAGCCTAAATCCACTTTGTTTTTCAAAGTTGTCACACTGTGAAAAACAAAGTGTGATGATGAAAAATAAATATTGTCAACAAGACCTTGACTTTTGTGTAGAAAAAAATAACTTAGTATTCTTTTGAGAACGTCTCTGAAGCCAGTGATATTTGGATTTAAACAAATGTCGGTGGTAATGCTGTTTAAAGAGCTCTTTTCTGTTTTATTAGCAATGATGAAGTTTCACTTGTCATCTATGGAATCACTAAACAAACTTTACTTTTTTATTGTCTGGAGTCAGCTTAGTTAGATATATTATAAAGTTGTGTATCAGTCTCAAATTCTTAAACATCAAGACTAGAGCTTTTATTGATATATCTGCATATGTGTGTGTTCTCCTATTTATCAAGATAATTGTCTGTCTGTTAGCATGATATACATTCATTTGGATGTGTGTCTGCGCGTTACGTCAAGGTAGTGTCCCTGCCGAGCCCCCGCAGCACTCTGGGCCTTCTGTCCTCCCCTCATAACCTCACAAAGACACTAATAAGCCCTCCGATGATGGATGCTTATGGATTTCTGCGCCGCTAATTTCCGTAACTATCACTGTTTGAAAGATAGCTGAGGGATTTAGCAGAGGGGGCCAAGAGAAGGCCCCCTTGTATTCTGTGGGAACACAAGAGCTGTATTATGTGATATAAAAAAAGGAGGAACGTCCCCCTCTTTTCTCTCCCTCAGGCTGGGTCGGTGATATTTATCTACACGTAGTCACATGAGACCATTATGTTTATGGAATATCAAATGCAGGGCCGGCTCTGTCGTATTGGGTTGAGCCTTCGAAATTGCCAGAGGTATGCACAGGTTTTCCGTGACAATTCACTCTTTCAGAAGTGACATTTGAACTTTGGTTAATGGTCTGAGATAAATTTGTGTGGCCCAGTAAGTGAAAAGTGAAGCAGCTTACTTGTGTTACAGTTTATTGTAGCTGCTGCATACAAGTTCATGCAACACCAGCTTTCAATTATAAACAAATATTTAAAGAGCCATTATGTAAAATTGACTTTTTTCTTTAGCTTCACATCATGTTATAGTGTTATTCCCTTATCAAGACTGTTGCCTTGATTCTTTCATGTTTCAGAAATCCTTTAATCTCCCATGGCAACCAAAATGCCTGTGTGGCAATGCCTTAAAGACACAGCTCCTCCTCTGAGCTGCAGTTTCCAAGTTTCTGTCTGTCCTCTGAGACTGCCCCACTCAGCTCCTTCAGACTAGCCAGCAGTAATTAGCAAACCCCTGGTGGAACTTACCTGAGCTCATTATAAGAGCTACTTCAAAGTTAAAGGGTTAAAAGAGAAGTGCTGTTGTCATGACTTCCTGAGGGCAGAGTTTCAGAAAGACCAGGAGTTTTTAAAGGTACAGAGCCCCAATTTCAAGATAAAGTACAAAGTTATGTTCATTTTGAGTCATATTTGATATATGCAGCATTTTATAACAACTGAAACTAACATAGTTACTTAATTGTGCTGTAGAATTGCACTGTGTGCCTGGAAAATACATATACTTCTTTTTTAAAAAAAGAAGCTTTGATCGAAGAAACAATAAGTACAGTGATGTATTACTTTTCTGTTCGCAAATGGATTTCATATTAAATCTCTACCTCTCCAAGCAGGAGAGGTTTGTCATTTTGAGGCCATGAGGATGAAAAATCCCTTAATTACAATGTAAAGACAAATGCTGGCAAACTCCTGTAACCCTATCCCACGCAGCTGAAGCGCACACACACACTGGCCCGTAAAACACAACACCTAAAAAAACAAAAAAGCCAGATAGAGTCACTTTCCAATAATGTCTTCAACTCTTTCAGCCCAGTACATTTGCTGAATCACAGTTTACACATTTTTTTCTCTCTCTCCATTTGGACAGAAACTTTCCAATTTTGTTTATTTATTCTGCCTTTTAATCACTAGACATTTTAGTGTCGCTTTTGCTGAGCATCAACGCTGAGCGGTACACCCATGCTGAAGTCTGTAAAACGGGAGTGAGCTGCAGACCCCACCCCAACCCCTTCGCCACTTACTGCTGAGTCCAGCATTAAACACCATCCATCACTGCCTGTCATAACAGTGCCCTGCACAGCTCACTGGGTACACCAGCGAATGTAAGGGTGGGCCACATACGCGGCATAGCCACCGAAACTCGAATCTGTGTTGCGTACGCATTTTCCCCTCTGCTTGCATAAATTAATTTATCGTCACAAGCTGCCCGTCTTTCTCCCTTTCTCTACCTTTGACACTGCATGAGTCCTTCAGTCATGCCGGACGCAGGGATTCGCTACCTGGGCCTTTCGTGAGGGTGGTCGGGGGCCAAGTTTCTGTCAGTGAGGAATGTAATTAGGGAGAATTAAGCGGCATGGGGCTACAACGGAGGTCAGGAAGAGCTGGCAGGGTCGAGGCGGGTCACTACCAAGTATTCTGTCTCTTTCTCCTTTCCTCTGTGTCTTATTTTTTTTCCTTGTAAAACAGCGCTGGGGTGAAGAGGTGTCATATTTAGCCCTACGCTGTGGGAGGCTGTCAGATTAGGCCATGGATCTTTTCTGTCTCCATCCTCTCTCTTCCTCTGGTTGTCGTCCCCACTTATGTGTCCACTTTAAGATTGTCCTCTTTTACCATCCTCTTAACGTCAAAAGTTCATCTTTCACTGCTAGTGAAACATAAGAAGTGAGTGTGTAAAGAGTTCTCAACAGGAGGTAAAGATTTCTGTTTGCATCAGATGTCTCTTGCTAAAGTTGGAATTTGGCCTGATATTTAAGGCCAAGTAGGGCATTCAGCCAATTAAAGCACATTTTCACAGCAAATCCCATTTTCTCTGAGCAGAATGCTTGTACTCACTTTCTGTGTTATTATTAAATGCTAAGGTCCTAAAACAGTTAAATAAGACATAAAATACACTGTAGCAATAGCCTTTTCTACAAATATGGAAACTTATTCTACATCTGAGTAGAAAAAGTAATTTTGCTGTCAAATTTCTTTAAATCTCATAAATTTTCTTCTTTAATTACATTCAGTTCAGGTAAAATAAATTAAATTCATTTAATAGTAGCATATTTCTATTTAATAAATTCAATTCAATTTACTCAACAAGACAATCAGCTCCAATTTCAATGCAATCCAGTTTAGTCTGAGTTCGTCAAAATTGATCTGAATAAAAAGAATCCATTTAAAATCTGCGGATAGTTTTGGTAAAAACTTATTAAAAAGTAACAGAAGAAAATCTGCTTTCATTTTCTGACAAATGAATGACAAACTTTAATTGGCAACAACATTTTCTTTTAATCACTGACCAGCTTTTTTCTCCTTTCCACTTATATTTTTGACAATTTATCTTTGGTGCGTAGCTCCTGTCAATCACCCTAATCTTTCTTTCTCTCTATCAGATTTAAACTGGGACTCTGGTAGGTACATTCTAAAACATTCGTATTGCATCTAGTCATAAGAAACATATTTTATTTTATTTGTTTTTGCATTCCACAATGTTCAGGTCTCCCCAGAAACAGTCAACTTTTAACTTTTTTTACGTGAGAAGAAACATTCAGCTTTTATTTTATTCATTTATTTCACAGTTTTCGTTTTGCACAAACCGTGATGCGAATTCTGTTGCACTCTCCTTCATCTGCAAAAGACAGCAGTGAGTGGAGGGAAGGGTTTGAGACATTAAAACCACATGTTTATAAAAGACATCGGATACAGAATGATATTAAGACAAAAATAATGTAGGAAAATTCAGCCCAAACACATCCAAGTCAGAAGAGCTCCTGGCCATCTGACAATGTTGGAGGACTATGAATTTGAATAAATTTGGGGCCATTCGTATGCGTGTATGTGTCCCTATAGAGAGTCTATATAGCTGTGTTTGGGGTAGAATGCACTGCATAAAGTGAATACACCTATCTGACTGTCTCAGTTACACTGTCTGCATTTACACAAGCAAACACAGATTGACAGAGGAAAAACACAGAGTGCAGCTGGTTGATTTTATTGAATGTGTGCACAGAGGGAATTTCCCCAATCATCTCCGGTGCAGTCTGTCTGTCAGTGGGCTACTTACTCGCTTACTCGCCCTACCCATCTCCCCCTGGGGACGTCTCCTCTTGCGCTGCCTCTGCATCTCCTCGTTTCCTTCCTTCCTTGTTTTTGGCTCTCATTCTTTCCTCTTTGGCTCAGGCTGGGATTTTCCTCCCTGTCTTTCTCATGCTTGTCCACTATCTTGACTCTTCATCTGTTGCTTCATCTGCATTTTATCTTGAAGTCTTTTCTGTGCTGTCATCAAGTTTTGTCTCTGTGCCTTTCATGACTAATTAAGGAAGCTTTGTTCTGTGACTTTTTTTTTTTCTCCAACAATTCTTTGACTGAGAGGCTTTTGAACTGTGTTGGATAAATAGTTTGTCTTCAGCTTAATGGCTAAACATTTTTTAAAATCAGACATGTCTGATAACTAACTATAGCCTTGTCTCTCAATAACAAATGGTTTTTATGTGTTAATGTTTTGATGGAAGATAATTTAACTACAAATCTTGATTCACTTTTTGTTGGTGTAGTGTTCTTTAACATAGTGAGAATTATTTTAAAAGAGGGAGATAATCACAAACGATGTAAGATTAATAAAACAGAAGTTCTTGCATTTTTGAAGGAAATGATAACTGAGTAAAGAATCAAACATTTTTACTACAATTGAGGAGTTAAAAAATGAAGTCTGAGGATATGGGAAGTAGAAATGATTCAAGGACCTTTAAGATGGACCATTTTTGTTGTTGGGAGCTCATGCTACTTTTAAACATGGACTTAACCCACTTTAAACTAATCACAGCAAAGTTTTTGTGACAAATAGCACTGATTAAACTGTTAATGCAAATCATCAGGCACTAATAGGATGTTATAGACAAATCACTTGATCCATTCTGAAATTTCTTGAGGGAAAAGTGAAGACAGAAGGGAGGTTGGAGAAAGTGAAAGCACCAGAGATTGAGTTGCCTCTGCTGAATCACTATGGATGAGGGGAAATGGAAACTGGACTAAGAGAGTAAAACAACACTTATTGTTTCACTGGAGAACTATTAGTTTTGCTAGAGTACATTTAACTTAGGAGACTATTGTTTATATTGTGTCACTTGTGCTTAATTTTTCTACCTGGAAAGCAAAATGCAGCCAAATAAACTCCTTCTTACGTGTTGATTTGTCACTTCCTCGAGTCAAGAATAACTTCCTTTTTTGCTTCAAAATAAAAGTGTTGGGAAAAGAGAATGTGACAAAACTGAGCTTCACTCCTTAAATGTGAGATCTCACAGTAAAAGCTCATCTTTATTTCACCAGCTCAAGTGCTGATAGCTGCTGAACAGAGCAGTCTACAAGTTGACAACAAGTGTAATGTTGCAAGATTTTTTTTTCTTCCACTAGATCTTGTTTCACCACCATGTGGAAATCTAGTTTAATTCATTCAATAAGTCATTATTAAGAAATACCTGTCAGATTGTTTATTTGTGAAGAGAACAGCAAATAAATTTGAGATTTAACTAAACATTGTGAGTGTTTTGAATATCTGTACCATAAACAAGTCCATTTTCAAACAATTTTTGCACCTCTCTCGTTCTGAAAGGTTTATTACTCTGGCTGCTTCATTTATGTAATGAGGCAACCATTACATTAGAAACCGTACATAACACTACAAAGAGCAAAGTATTAAAAACTATTTTAGTTGTTGCACCAGATCTTCAAACCCCTCCGCAAGTTTTATGCCACAGCTGGAGAGAATTACAGCTCAGTAAGATCTTGGTTTTCACAAGACAAGCCAGATTTAAACTTAACATATAGTGTTTTAGACCATAATTATATATGTATACGATGTCAATCTAAAATAGAAAATGCCTGGTAAAAAGCATAATTAGGACAAAGTGCTGTTGGGTGCCCGCATGTGGTGCAGAGAAGGGGATGTTATTTTTAATTGGTTGCAGAAAGTGTGCTTTCAACTTACTAGTTTCCTTATATTATACAAATCCCTATGAATATTTGGGAGCGTGATTCAACTACTTCCACTTTATTCCACTCTTTGATTACAGCTTATATTTATTTTTTTTTTCTTTGCTCATTTTATGTGCTTTTCAGCAAATTAACTCGTTCAAGTTTTATCTTTCAATTTGGAGGCACATTTACAAGGCATGTTTCAGTTTTTAATTTCCTGTTTTTGCACGAAAACTGGCAGATATTTGTCTGCGTTGTTATATGTTACTGCTCAAACACAGGTAATGATTCACACACGCGCACGCACGCGGACGAACACTAACAAGTATCACGATGCAACGGTTGCATGGGATGGTGTTTCCGCAGAAACAGCGGGGGGATATTGGAGCCAGACGTACGGAGCTGTCGGGGTATAGTGATAGGGATGGGTGTCAGTCACATCCCAGGGGTCCACACACATACACGTATCGACACACACACGCACTCGTTAACGTTAACCCTTTTACTCTCCTTTGCACACAGATGAGTGTGATTTGATGAGCTGTAGCAGATGTAAGTGGACACCCCTCTCCTTCCCAATGAAGATATATTCGTGGCCGAGGGTGGATGTGGGGGCCTGACTCTGCACCTTTACCGTGCAAGGCCCAGTCCACATCTGCTTTCCATCAGCCACAAGGCTTACCTTTTTAAGGCAGGGGCGGGGAGGGCAGTCCAAGAAACGAAACAAGGGGTTGTGAGTGTGGGGTTGGAGACGAGGAGTTGAGCAAAGTTCGGTTCTTGGCTTGATTCAATTACTAGCACCACCGCCATGAGAGAACATTCCCCCTCGGGTGTCTAGGTCTGAATGTGTGTGTGTGTGTGTGCACGTGTTTGTGCTGCAAAAAAGACACTTTGTGTTGTTTCTAGGTAAGGGTGTGTGTTTAGTGCTTGACAACCCAGGGTCACTGAGATGTTTGCTGGTCACTCAGTGACCCAGCAAGGCCACTTAAAGAGTATTTCCTTTATTTCTCACCTGGTTAGCAGCTTCTCCATGTTTTTTCCTTTGTATTTGTTGCAATTTCTGACTTTTTCTCACAATCTTTAACTAGGAAAAAAAAAAGGCTGTGCTCATTAGTGGGATTAGTTGCACAAAAAGCTTTATCAATATCCTCCTTTAAGATCAAAAAAAGAATAAATCCCAGCTTGCACCAATTCAACAGTTTCATAACAGTTAAAAGCTGGCGGATGTTTTTTTTTAAGAGTGCTTTCAGTCCAAATAACAGTCAAACAGACATTGTTAGTAGTTAAGAGGAAGCTGACGACCACTCATCATGACTGTTTAACAAAAAAGTGAATAAATACGAAGCAGACAGAACTCTGCTTCTGGTTTATGTACGTTTATGTAGCTGCTGGTTACAATTACAGAGAGCTTGAGTTACTGAGTCTCGTGTTTGACTGTAAACATTCTTGTTCATATGGAGTATTTATTAGGGGTGTAACGGGGGACCAAAACTTTCAGCACGGACCTTTTTGCTTGCACAGACAGCTGAAGGGTTTTAAAAGGTGGCGCATAAACCAACTCAACAGTAAAGGTTCACGGTCTACGCAGAAAATAAGAGATTGTCACCTAATGGTTGCTGAAGGTACAGCTTATAACCTTCCACAACTCTGCAGGGATAAACGAGCATGCATGGGCAATAGGTGGATGGAATAGTTTCAATTCACTGCTCAACAGTGATGTGGTAGGTCACCAACTCAGTTAACCACTTTGAACAGTCGAGATTCAGCAATCTCGAAAAGTTATGATTTCAAAACCACTAAAATATGATGTCACAACACTTCCATTCCTAAAGACCTTTTACCCAACTCCAGTACAGGATAGAGCTACTAACCTGCAACTCTTACATGAATGCCTTGTCCAGAACTCCTGAATTAAATGGCTGACTTCCTTCCTTTGGCATGTCACTCAGCTCTGCAGAAACCTGATAACGAGTCATTCATTTGATTCAGGAATGTAATGAGACGGGACGCATCTGAAGATTGCAGGGTAGTTGCTCTTCAGGACTAGACTTGGACATTCCTTGTTCTATATGACAGCAGAGGAAGTTCCTGAATGTTTGGAACATAGTAATTTCACATTTACCCTCCTTCACCTGTTTCAAGCATGGACAGGTGTTGGGAAAACGTCGCAAGGAAACTAATCGGGTGCTGATTGTTGTCGTTAAGGTAATGCTGTGTCAAAGCACAGAAGGTGAGAGGCAAAAAGAAGATGTTTGTTAAGCAGCAGAGCACAGGCTAGCAAAACCTATAGCAGAATTAAAAAAAAAAAAAAAAACAGCAAATGTCAGCTGATATGTCTCCCAGTGTCATGTTATGAAGAACAGTCTCAATATTCTTTTACGAAAAAAAAATCTGCTAACTTAATTGTGCTTATAGCACCTTTTCTTCCAGTTCCAAATATATCTATTAAAATAGATACAGAAACACACCAGTTATTAGTTTCACAACCAAAAGGCATTAGCACAGCCTTTTTAATGGTGGATCAAAAATATCTTTTGTTTTCATTTTGTTCTAATATACAAAGTATACATACCTTTCCGTTCCTTTCTCCTCTCTGTGACATGCTGTGAGATTTACTGAGTCCCTGTCTGATGGGTTCTTCACTTTTTTTATTTTATTTAAGGGGCACCCGAGACAGTGAACAATGGGCAAACTGTTGAGCGTTGACTCAACTCAGCCTAGAGGATTTCCTTCTCAACCCTGGACCACCTAACTCTACATGACATGCTGCATCAGCGGCGAGAAGAGGCATTCATTAAAAAGCAAGAAAAAGAAAAACAGGAAAGCTGGAAGTGTGATACATTTAAGCAAATATCGAGGTCCAGAAAATAAGAGATTTGATAGTTTTAATCTTTTTTCATGAGAAACTTTTTAGGCATACTCATTTTTCATATTTTGGCTGGATAATCAGGCAGTGAAGAACTTGTGTGTGTGATTTTAAAGGGGAAACTTGCAGGCTGTGAGTTGTACAATTCATTATAAGCAGACCCTTCATTTCTGCCCACCGCCACTTATTAGACTGTTTCACTCACACCTGGATCATCTTCCATCGCTTCCTCAGCTCAAGTGCTTTTACATCATAAATCTGCAGTAAAAACATCTCTTTGTGCAGCAGCCCCACTCGTCACATAACTAGCTTTGACCTTCTTCATAAGATATCTCTCACCTCAGCCTACTGTAGCCTTCAGAGACACCCCTAACCAGACACAGATGGACATACACCAGTGACAGCAGACTGAAAAGTCTTAACTCCAAATCTAACCAATATGTGTGCGCTGCTGTGTAAAATAAAAAAAAAAAGATATATATTTTTTATTATTAATGCTATAAGAAGAGTTTTATGAATAGCAACAGTGTAAAATAAAATAGACTTATTCTTATTCATGATTTTCAAAAGTCATTTTGCAACCTGTTGCAAAGAAGTCGTGTTTCATTCAGATGTTGGGTCAAAAACTCAAGTTGAATCCAAGTTTTTATTTCAGAAATAAATCCAGTTTGTCTTATGTCCAAAAGGAGGCTTGTTGCTCCTGCTTTTACGCGTGTTTTGGATTATGGGGATGTGATTTATGTGTATGCCTCTTCTTACAGCTCTGAATAAAGTTTATTGTGGAGCTGGCTACATTCATAGCATGTTGTCTGTTGCTTGATTGCGTTGGACTGCCTTATTCTGCCTTGTCTCTAAAGCTATTGTGGGCCTATCTTCAAACTAGGACTCATAAAAAATCTGCTGTTTATTCTTGTCAGTCCAAGTTCCATCGTTGCTGGTACAAAAATGTTTTACAGAATTCATAAAAAAAGCTAATTGAAACATGATGTACTGGATGTGTTGCTTCCAAAACAACCTAAAACTAATAACACAATCTTTTAATACTTCCATTTCTTCATCACTTGGAGGCAGATAGATTTATTGCCTAATTGATTTTGATCGCAATGCTGATCATGTGCAAAAGATTTAGATTTTAAGGTTTTTTTTTTCTTTGACATAAATTTGTTTCTGATAAAAAATCCATCTGTCAAACAAAACTGACTTCAAATAAAGTCAAACAAAGTTCTTGTAATTGTAAGAAATGCATCTTTCCAATTTTGACAATTTATCTTTGGCGATGAGTTCCAGGTCTAGTCCAAGTTGAAGGACCATTACACTCAGATTTAAGTCTGGACTCAATGTTGCTATTACTTTCCATTCAGAAGAATCATGTTTGTGTGTGCATGTGTGTTATAAACCAAAACCAGAGGTATGAATAATTGTGGGCTTTGCTGTACGTGGTTTTGATCATGATGAGCTGTTCTGTCAAGAGCAGAGCTGAGTGTGGTGCTGGACTGTAGCACCTTAATTAGGGATAAAAGTTCCCAGTTATTCTGAAATTTATAGTCTTGCTTTTTTTTTAATATATATTATTTCTCCTCACTGCTCCCTTCTAGTAACTTCTCCGGTCTCTCTGAACCCACCCAGGGTTCTCCCACACTGAGCAGATGCGGGCTTAGGCCAGGGATAAGAGAAAGTGCTTGGTAGACAACACTGGCTAATTTGTAAAAGATACAGTGACTGCATGGCTTTCCAAGGCACCGTGGGGGAACCAAAACATTCAGCAGTTGTCCAAACAGATTCCTCGCTCCTCTCAGCAGCGTGCGACGCAGCGCTGCTCCGACTGCTGCACTCATGCAAACACACACACAAATACACACAAACTCTCTGTATCCTCTGGTGCTGGAATTTATTTTTGCTTGGGGTGATTGCTATGTCTGCAAGTTCTGAAGTCTTGTTAATGAATTTGAAATGGGGTCATGTTGGGATTGATGGGTGAGAACTGTGTGTGCGTGTGTGTTGTGTGAAAGAAAAACAAAACAAAAAACAGGAAAATGAGGCGGGGGGGGGTTTATGAGATCACACAAGCTAAGCACCTTTGTTTCACCGAACTGCCGGACCTCGTTTTGGCTACGATTATCTACTGCAAATAATGTGTTTGATGTAAAACTCTGCAAAGTGAGTAACAGCGACACGGTTGTTCCTGGACACATTTGGGTGAGGGCATGTGTGTCCTCTTGTGTAACTTTCAGCGAGGTTTCACTCTGTGTGAGAAATAAGCAACAGGGGGCGCCTGCACGCACCCAGACTTTTAAGTAAACGCTGCCTTCACACTCAGGTGACATATACTGTAAAGAAAAGAAGGTATAATGATTCATTCACCGCTCCCTGCTGCTGATTTGATCAAACACACAAACATTGCTATTCACCTGCTCTGCTTCCTGGGCAACATACTCACACATACTCTGTGTGAGTATGTCGCTACGCGTATGAGAGCGTGACCGCCGCTGCCCTTCCCATATCTATCTCCCATCGTCTTGTCTTATCACACCACACACATTCTGCGGCGTTGCCTCCTGTGATTGTGTGAAAAAGCCTGGGGCTTTTTTTCTCCCCCAACCGAGAAGACGGCGGGGGCGGGGAGGAAAAGTGAGTCTAGTTGTTTGTGACAATACCAAGGCGAGTGGGCGCAGCAGTGCTGGAGAGATTCTGTTGTTATAGGGACAAAACAAATAAAGTGTCAGGCCATTCAAAAGATGGCTTGGCTCAAGAGGGTCAGGCCGGGCTAATTCCTTTGAAAAACAATCAACTGCCATTTCTCTTCTCTTTCTCTCTCTCTTTCTCTCTCCCTCTCTCTCTCTCCGTCTCCTCGGCAGCTGTCTCGGCTTTTCCTGACACTGATGGACATTTTGGGAAACTCTCTTGCAGTGGCACCAAGGTCAGGGGTCGCATTACCCTTTAAAATATACAAACTATTACGTGTCAAGAGGATCACGCTTTGAAATGAGAAAAATAAAGAAACCGATTTTCGTCCTGTGGATTAGATTTCATTGAAAGTTTTCCAAATTCACAAATACTGATTTTTCACTTCTTACAATGCACTTTTAACGGCAAAAGTATGACTTTATCGTATTAGGAATGTATGCAACAAAATTATCTAAACATAAGCCGATGGTCGGTTTACAATACAGTGTTATCGTTGCATAAAGAGGTTCGTGAGGGCACATAAGTGAACAAACAGAATTAAGACCAAGGCAGACAGCAGTGGCGATTAAAGCGACAAATTTAGGACGACATGAGCATTCTCCTAAACTGAATGGCAGCGAAGGAAGAGTTTCCGTTTAAAGAGGAAGACAAGAATCCCATGATAACGGCACAGAAGCTGCAGACATCCAGAGTTCGGGTTGAGAAATCAGTGAGTTCCTGTACATATACGTGCTTTGAAACAAAGTTAAGAAATGAATCACACAGAGGACAAAGCAAACAGTTGGAAGAAAACTCAACTTTCAGAAGAAAACTAACAACACACATCACCAAAATCTTCTGTTCCATTGCACAAAGCCTGGCAGCTGCATTGACAAATGGCTCCACAAGATGTTTAAGTCTGATTCTGATTTTAATCAGTGGAAACAAATGTTAAAAAAAAACATACATACATATTTTACCTCACAATTATACATTACTTTATGTTTATCCATCAAATAAAGTCCAGTTAAATGCAGTCACTATTGCATTTGTAATGTGAAAAAAATGTGTAAACAAGCTCAAATGCTATGAACACTTTTGCAACACACAGAGTTGAACATGATAAAGAGATACTACCACAACATTATGTTCTTGAAGACTTTTTTTCATGTCACTGAGGGCTTAATAAAAATATCTCCTGAACAATTTATATTCTTTCTGTATATGCTTGATCTATTTTGTTTTAGCAGCGCTTTTTGTTAAGACTGGAAATGGCTGCACTTGAGGGCTCAATACGCAGGTCAGGCAGGATAACCCCCATATCCTGATTACTGACACAGAGTGCCCTCTGGAACACAGGCCAGCAATAAAAAGGTTTCAGTGAGCTGCTGCAAACCCGCCTGCATGGCTGGTGTAGCTGTCTGAGAGAGCAGCTCTCACTGTGAGGAGAGACATTAATCTGCGATGCCGTCTTTCCCAAATGTGAGTGTAGAGCTATGCTCACGTATTGACAGAAAACTCAACCATGAATACAGAAAAAGAAATCCATGAACAATGTTGTGAACAAAAAGTGCATATTCATGGCTGTGGAAATCAATAGCAGTTTTGAATGGAAGCTTTTTGCATCCACTTTGTCTGAACAGGTTGAAAGACTGAAAGAGGGAGAAGGAGGGGAAAGAAAAGGGGGCTTTTAAATCTTCAACTGATATAGCAAAGTGAGAGGCCCCCCGTGTGTCTATGAATATCTCCCTTTTTATTACTATTGAGTGGTGTGTGGAGAAAAGCAGTGGCGGTGGCTTCATTCAAGCCTCAAAATATCGAAGGACAAAAGACTCTGACACACAAACAAACTGATACGTATAGCACACAGAGAAGTGGCAACTCAAACCACTGCTCCATGACCTGACAGCAAGGTCTCAGATGAGAAAATATTCGAACTTTATAATTGTACATTTTAAAACTGAAGAGGATTTTTGCAGAATTTTTAATGGTGTTGTATCGCCATAATTGCGATGACATTAAGCTTTGAGCAGCTACATTAAAAACCTATATATAGTATAATTGTTATGCTACTTACAAGTAGCTCTTGAAAAAAGGTATTTCAACAGTCTTTGTTTAAAAAGAACAATTCATAACTATGTATATATTTTTTAACACTTATACAGTGAACACTCACCTATTTGTGCTTCAGTTTTAGTGGATTCACTTTTTCTCTCTTTTTTTTTTTTTCGTGGGACGTGACTCCAAATTATTTGCAAAAGATTGTCAAGTTGTCAGTTTTCTTTTTTGTTATTTTTTTATTTAAAAAAAATTAAAACCTCTGCTTGTGAAGCCTATGCACAATGCTACTAAACTCGCTATTGGGTGACATTTGCAAAGCAGACAGTCTAGGAGTACTATTTATTTTTCTTAACTGGGTGTACCTTTAAGAGAGGAAATAAGAAAGATCATGGCTTGTACCTAAAACAGTTTTCAGTGTGTATATCACGTGTGTATATAATGCATAAGGAATATTTGGCGTTTGAACGATTCAAATGAGCAGTTACAAGAGTTTTTAGAAACGGTTGCGAGTATTTGCAGATTTTAGCCATTCAAAGGCAGCTGTGGTCCCTAAAAACCCCCAAATGATGGGGTTCACTCTAATTCTAGTTTCTTTGTTTAGCAAATAGACCAACAATCCCACAAAACTGTTTTCTTAAACACTAAATTCCAGATGCCTACGCTAGCATTGCTAGTGGCTAACAGCTGGTTGTGGTATTCTGTGAAATAAAATTCTTTGTCATCTGTTGGTCAGTGAAACAACATCTGCTTTAATAACTGAGTCCTCGATTCCTTGAGTCCTCGACGTGGCTGTCGGGGGTTCGAATCCCGGACCCGACAATATTTGCCGAATGTCTTCGCCCCTTTCCTGTCAGGCTACTTTCATATAAGGGACACTACAGCCCACAAAAGAACCCCAGGAGGGGGGAAAAAAAAAATATAATAAAAAAAAAACAAACTGATTCTATCAAGGTCACTCATTAAATATTTCCTTTCTGCTTCAAAATAAGAGTGTCCACATTAGATAAAGTATAAAGTTTAAAGCACACAAGTTCATATGCAGGGCTAATAATAATAGCAACAACAGAAAAATAAAGGGAAGAACAATGTATATGCCTGAACATGTCATAAAAGAGGCAAATACAAACATTAACTCTGAAGAATAAACATTGTTTAGTGAACATGATAATAAACTGTCTAACTGAGGGGAAACAACTGAGGCAAAGCGACAAATCAGGCTGTGATATGTGAGATGAGTTGAATTTAACAGTCTGATCAGAGGTGAATGAGGGTAAAATCAAAATTTATCAGTCATTAGAAATTATTTCTAATAAATAATTTCTTCAAAAACTAGATTTCACTTTTTTTTACTACTTTGTTGATCAATTACACATATGTCTGTCTGTGTGGAAGTGGAGAATTTGATAGATTTATAATTGTTCTATATTATAAAATTTAGCAAAGTAGGACTTTGGCTCTGCTATGTGTTACCTAAACTTACTCTCAGGGTAATGGGGTGGAGAAATTCGAAAGCTGAAAAGTTACACTTGAATTTTTACGTCCATACCAACATTTTCAGCTCCAAGATAGGTTGATAATGCGCAACTAAGACAAAGCCCTGGGACTATTTCTTTAATCTCAATGTGTGTGTGCGTGTGTGTGTGTGATTGAGTCCCTTTGAGCGTGCATGTACTGGGGGGACACTTTGATAAATGGCCAGTTTATGGTGCTGTCACACAGAGTACGTCTATGGGGAAATACTTCCCCACAAGCACCAGAGTGTGCGGGTGAGGGTGCGTGTGTGTGTGTGGAGAGGGATACAATGCTCTGGTCATCTGATTGCAAGCCTGTGGCCTGGCGCATGATTAATCAAACTGATTGGATGGGGCAAATATGGTTTGTAATAGCTCAGAAAAGGAACAGGTCAGAGGAAGGGTCTGGATTACTCCGTTTGTACCTGAAGATGTGTGCATGGAGGGGTGTGAATGTTTGCACATGTGTGATGTGTTTGTATGTGAAGGTGCAGAGGTGTGTGTACGGCCGGGTGGGGGGGCGGGGGGGTGTGTGAAGTGAGGCTGCTGTTTGTTTGAAGGTCAGAGGTCAAATAAATGGAACATGAAAGACTAAAAACACAGTGCAGCGTTGCTGACACAGCCGCAGCTCGGTTAATATCTTACTGCTGCTCCGGCGCTCACCGCGGGTGTGCGGGACTCCTTCTGGTGCACGAGCGCGGCCGGCTTCACCTACAAACACATGTACCTCAGCGTGGTACAAAGCAGCATTTGAGTAATTGAGCTGCGCCATTGTATCTTTGTAAACGCTGACGTGTCTCTACATCGCCTTTGTGCCTGAACAATGGAGTGCCAAGACTAAGTTGTCGCTCGCCACAAGGAAAGTGGAAGAGAGAGACATAGGAACTAAGGAGACTAAGAGGGAGAAATATATATATGTATATATATATATGGACGGCACCTGGTTTTAGATCAATGCACAGACATTTGTGCGCATTTAATTTGCTTCAAACTGTCATGTGAAGCGTGTTAGACGGTGTAGATTTAGGGAAGTGCTATCAAGCAGATCTTGTTTTACTGCGAGGATGTGCCACTGTAACTATCAAATCCTCCCTTTAACAGCCCCGTCCTTCTTCAATCATCGTCTGTCCAACTGGCTCCCTGGAGACACAGACAACCAGACAAAGATGGACTAACAAATTGAGAAGAGGGATAATAGAGTCTTTTGTTGCCATCAGTTGTTGCTTTTACCTATTTGAAAACTAACTGAAGTGATGTAGCACCCAATGACAGGGGGGAGGGATGCAGGATCACATATAAAGTGTAGTGTAATGGAAAACCATACAAAAAACTACACAAATTTAATTTATATTGATGAGTGGGAAAATGAACAAAGTGAGTCCGATTAAGTGAATGAGCTGCAGCTGTGGGGTCCATGAAGCAGTGAGGGAGAAATGCTAGATGAGACAGAGAACATATTAACACCTTAAAGGAGCACAAAAAAAAAGAAGTAACTGAAAAAGGGCAGCACCCAGGACTCAGCGGACCTACAACTGAACACAAGAAAAGTGCAAAAGAAATGTAGACTATTGAGAAAATTTAACTCAAAGAATCTAACTTTCCCATGTTGTTTTAATTTTTTTTAATTTTTTTATGAAACTTATTTTTAAGTCAAATCCGTGTAAATCGAAGACCAAACAAAGAGAGCTCAGATAGGCATCCTTCAAAATTTTTGGTCTTTTCCACAGTTATTCAACACAAACTATTAATCACAGTCAATCTCACTTCTCCCAACCTCGCATTCTTCACACCTTGCGCCATGCCGCTCTCGTCAATCATCGAGCCCCGAATGTAGGAGCAGGGGGGCAAAAACAACTCCTAATTGTAAGGAAGAGGTTGCGGCACAGAAGTGCATCCCAGGGTTTAGTGATTCATTGCACCCCAATCAGAAAGACATGAGGATAATAGCCCCCACATTCTCCAGCTTTCTTTCATTTTCTTGTCTCTTTTTCTCCATCCCTTCTCGCTCATTAAATCGGTTCCAGCCTTTAACCCTGTGGGCAGGTGCTACTGTAATTAGCCATTATTTGACTATCAAAAGTCAGGAGTTGATTAAATGCCCGCGAACCGGCGCAGCGGAGCACTTTCCCCTCCGAGCCCCAGCCCCGTAATTTCAAAAGCTTCTTGCGACCTGCTGAGGGCCTTTCAGGTCTGTGAGACGCCGCTTCCGACTGCTGGTAAGAGCCTGTTGCCGGCGGTAATCAAAACTGATAATCTTACAGGAGAGAAAGGGAGGAGGGGACGGGGGGTTGGGAGGGCCGCAGCGGGCTGTGGGTGGAGGAGAGAAAAGAGAGTGAAAGAAAGAAATGGTCGGGGGCTTTCGGGAGGTTGGAGCTCAAGCAGAGAGCCTTCCATTAGAAATGTGTTGTGGCTCCGAGGGGGCCTGTGGCCAGCAAGCGGTGAAAAATGCTGCCTTCTTAAGGCAAGTGAATGGCATCTCTTTAGTGATTAGGAGCTGTAATAATGGGCACCCCTGCCTGTTAACCCTAAGTCCATTTTATTGCTAATTCATTTACCTGTTATTTCAGACATACTTGACGGGAGTCACCTGCTAAGAAGTCATGTTTGTCAGGCAGGTATGCCCATTAGCTGGGGATCTTAAATCAGCCTCACAATGGTGCAGGTAGGGGAGCAGAGGCCGGCCTTGTTGTCCGCAGATAACACCACACCGCAGTTATCCTGACCGACACGGAAAATCTTTTCTGCTCCAAAAATAATTAGACTTCATCCCCGGAGCGTTTTTTAATTAATGCATATATTTCTTTCTTTCTTTCTTTTTTTTCCACTCTCTTCTGCCATTGTAAGTGGATTTAAAGCCTAGCTGATCTGCTTTTGTGCTCTGCAGTGAAAAACCTGTACACGTGGAAAAAAAAAAATAAATAAAAAAATTACATCTGACCTGGTGCATTAACGAAAAAACAGAAAGTAAGTTATGAAAACATGTAATAATTACAGTTTTGTGAGTGTAAAAATTAGAGCTGACTCTGGGACTCAAAGTGTTTGATTTAGCTTCGGGCCTACCTTCCACGTCTTCATGACTGCATGTCTCCTCACGAAGCAAAGCCATCAATATCAACATAAATATTTGACTAGATATATTTTACACTGGAATAAATCATGTCTGCTCTATTCCCCAGGGAGAGTCGGGTGAAAATAATCGCTCTCTGCTTAATGTTCTGGATAATTCTCCCTAAAGGAAACACTCTTTGTGATAATATCCTTGCATATGAGGATTCTGATCCGAAATGTCACAGTGGAGATTAAAACGGGGTTGACCCCACAAACAGACTCCAAAACTGCAAAAAATATGTAAATATATACATGTCTCTGATAGGATTATTGTATATGGGCACTGATTATTTAATTTATTTATTTGTTTTTATGAAAGTCAGGTACTTTATACGATTATCACCACTGGAGTAATAATAATAATAATAAAAAAAAAACAGAAAAGAAATGCATGTAATTGCATTTAAATCAAGCCTTGTCGGTGTCCAGCCACCAGCTGTAAGGGTTAACATCAGCTGTGTCGGTCACGCTCCACGACTGCTTTAAGCAAGTTTCGGTTTTGTTAGTTGAATAAAGGGATTATCCAGTATGAATTAGTGCTAAGACACAGAAAACCTCTCTCGGGATGATGCTCTTTGTGTGTGTATTCGTGTGTGTGTGATGCTTTCACATATTGGGCCTCTCCTGGGATCCCCCACTCTGCCTAATCATTGTTTCTCTAACAGATAATTCCCCATGTCCTCACGCGTGTCCCTGTGTGTACTTGTGGACACGTTAATTAGCACTGTGCCGGCCGAGGGTGCTCTTCCTTGTAATCACTTAATTAGGGGTGACGGCCCTGGTGCTTGTTTACTCAATTAGCTATCCTCTTTAATTATCTAATTCGCAGAGAGGAAATGTCCTCGTTAGCAACCTCAGCAGAAAAGTGATACAGTGTGAGTTTTTCTGTTTGTCTGAAACTGCATGACAGATAGGATAAAAATTATCTACCATGTTTTTGTTTGTTTTGTTTTGTTTTTTTGGGGGGGGTTTGCATTTTGAGAGTCAGCCCCAAACCAGATTAGCTTTATACTTCAAGACAAACCTGATAAACATTAAAAAAATCATTATGCTGTTTCTGACACTAGGCCATGCTCACGGACTATATATGAGCCACATGCGTAAGATTACTGTCGCTCTAAATCCCCTTGTATTTAGTCAATAATGATAGAATCCTTGGGGAAAAAAAACAAAAAAAACACAAAGAAAGAAAGTGAAGTCTCATGGTGAGTATGATTGATGGTTGCTTTAAATGAAGGCGTCCAGGACCGACTCCATTGTTTCTCCTGACCAGCCTCGCCATCTACTCTGCCACCTCCACACCCCCCCCTGCCCCACATCACACTCTCCTTCATGTGGATTAAAGCCCCGTCGTTTTATTTAACAGTTCATTTGAGCAAAGGGGCGACCAAGGTGAAGCCAGTGGGAGGCATGAGGGGTTGGCAGGGTGGCTGTGCCGCGCCGTGGCAGGACGTCCCCTGTGGGACAGTGCCAGGCTGTGCTGCGGGGCGACGAGACAGGGCCTCCCCGGTGGACTAATGCCCCGTAATGAAGATTAAGACTCAGTCAAAGACCGTACTGTTTTCGGCTAAGACTGGGAGGAAGGATTGAGGGATGAAAAGAAGGGCGAGAGGGAAGGAAGTGAGGATAAAGGATAAAGTAAGGATGGCGCGCACTAAGAACTCGTGTTTGGGTGATTTCAGTTCGGAGTGGATTATTCAAATAAAAAATGCATAAAATCCAAAGAGGAGGAGATAAGGGATGAAAAACACCACATAATCTCTTCTTGCTATATATAGTGTTCAGTTTGATAGTGACCTTTCAAAAACTTTGCTAGAAATTATTACAAGACACCATGAAGTCTTGTACTATGCTTTATCTGGGGCTAATTTGGCAAAATTAATCATATTTATTCATGCATTTGTGCTGGTCTTGAGGGAACAAAAACACTTTTGTGAACAACATGGCTCTCCTTTTTGACTGAACAAATTAACCAGATCAATTGCTAGAGCTACAAAAAAAGGGTTCAATCTCAAATCCTAAGTCAAGGAATTAAAGATTGGTTGACAAGTTAACAAATGATCATTTACAGAAACATTTTTTGAAAAGGGGCATGCATCCGTCTCTACACCTCTGAAGCTGAATAAAAATTAGAATGCCAATTTCATTTAAGTCAACAAAAACTGAATGATGTGTGCGTCTTATTTGGTCTTTTTATGACAATCAGTGCAATGCGGATGCTTTGGATGTTTTAGAAGAGTTTATGAGATTTGTGAAAAAACTTCCTCACGAAGTCTGAGAAAGACAGGTCAGAACAAACACAATCATTTATTCTGCAGACAAATATTCCCAGTTGTCTGGAACTTTATTGCAAGGAAAACATACTTCCTCTGAATGGGACTGAAGACATACTTTTCAAATTTTATTTTGTAAATAAACTCTGAAGAGAATGAATCAATATTCCTCAACTTCTGTTTTGCGTTGTTGCGTTTCGAAAAATCCAAATTAATCCATTGAAGTTGTACAATGACAAACTTTGAAAAAGAGATGCATTGCACTCCGGAGAGAAGATTGAACGTTGGTTTTGCTCTTAAGCATTTCTGCTACTTTTTTGTGTTTACAACAACTTTAACATAAAAAAAAATAAAAAAATTGAAGTTTTCTGGTTTCAACTTTTTCTTCCAGTTTTTGAATGGTGACTTTTGACACCTAACCAAACAGAAGGACTTTCTGCTTTATCTGGGGCCAATCAAACTGTGTCTCCTGCCTACTCAACGGTTTCCATCTGACTCTTGGTTTGACTCTCATTCCTCAGAATGAAGCGAGTTAAGCAGACCAGCTTGAACACACGGCATGCTTCACTTACCACTCTGATGCTAACAGCTCCCCCAGGACTTGTTGCTCATAGACACACTCTTACTGTCTTGTACCATCTCCCAATCATTCCCTTTAAATTCCCCAAATTTATACCATTCTCTTTCTAGTTTTTCTCTGAATTTTTAAAATGTTTACATTCCTTCCCAGCTACCACGTGTGGACACAAGGATAGATGGACGGACGGATGGATGGATAGAAGTAGGGTGGGTGGCTGGAAAGGCAGGGGCCTTTTTTTCACATGACCTTGTGTTGACGGGGCCAGCCTCACCCCCACCACTCTCTGTCTCTCTTCCCCAGACGGGCTGTGTCTGTGACTGGCCTGGCAGCTCCAGCCTCTCTTGGGCATTCTGGCATTCCTCCATGTCATGCCCCCCCGTCCCCCTGCCTCCGGCTGTCTCCTGCCCTCTGAACGGTTCCATCTTTACTGACTCTTGGTTTGACTTCATCTTTTGCCTGTCTAACTATCGGGACCCTCGATCCTGCTCGCAGCATCCTCGTTTCTTCTGTTTTTGTTTCATTAAGTCCTCGTTTTGGGTAGACCGAAGAAGCACTCCGGGAAATGGCAACACAAAAACGACACACGTACATAAATTGCTTTTAGAAAGTTGAATTAGAATTATGTTATTGTACATAAACTGTGTTAATTATTTTTCTTGTCTTGAATTTCTCACAAAACTACATTAAGTATTCAGAACCGACTGAAGAATAGAGAAGAAAGCATCTTCTACACATACAATATCAGGGGTTTTATTTATAAACATGGCATACACACAAAAATGTGGTCTGAAACTGGTGTACATCACTTTCCACGCAAAGACTGTGATCTGTAAAAAACAAACTCTGACCCATATGTATGCTCATTTTTGAAACAGGGGAAACTGGCGATGAGGTGATCTGCATCTCTGTAGCTTAATTTCACTCCATAGCAAAACTTTAATCATAGATTGACGTTATCATAAGTACTCAAAACAGTTGTGTTGTGCATAGATGCTGGTGAGAAAAAGAACCCTTAAGAAAAGGCTTATCAGATAATTTAAATCATAAACCAAAGTCCACACATTTCATCAGTTTTCTCCCCATTACATCCCTCTCCTCAGATGATCATCAGCATGATGTGTACTACAGGTTGACACGTAAAATGTCAGGAGGTATAAAGTAATCAGACTGATTGCTTTTAACATGTGACACATCTATGTGATTCTGCTCGACTGATGCACTGGCAATGCTGGAAGATCTTTCAAATGGAAGAATCATCAGGAAAATTTTAACTTTTCGGGCCTGATACTGATGCATTCTTCTGCTGTAACGTGCAGGGAACAGTGGCTACCTAAAATCTTAACCATTGTGAAGCATAAAATCTGTCAGGTGCTCTCATGAGCACATGAAGTTTCGTCCTCTGGAAAATGTTTAAGCTGCAAGAACACATAACTACATACCATCACTCTCTCTATAGCAACAACGTCTGAATCCTCACCCTGTAATCATCAGTCCTAGACGATTTGTTTTGTTCAGTTCTGTATGCAGCTGCTTTTTAGTCATACAAAAATAAATAAATAAAAAAATCAGAAAAATTTCGAACATGTAACATTTCATTTAAACAGAATTAAGCATAAGGATTAAAGGCCTTAAAGATATTCAAGATCTTGTTTTGAATTCATGTGTTTATCAAAGACATAAAACAGCAATAAAATTAAGCTCTTGGTTTAATTTTAAGTAAGAAGGGAATCAACTGGCTCAGTGTAATGTACTGGGCTCCCTTCAACAAGTTTAAATTATAAAACAACTAAATTTGATCCTGGCGCTTTGACGTTGCAGCGTATTGGTGTGTTTTATTAGCTCTGAAACAAATTAATTGCATTGTAAATAATAATATTCAATTTGGGCTCGTTTGGATTTTAAAGATTTGCGCATTGTCTTGTAAAGTGCCTTGAGGAGACGTTTGTTCTGATATACGAAAAAATGACACTGAATTGATTAAACCGAACTGAGCTGAAAGGAATTGAACTAAATAGAACTATGTTCATGTGAACTGATTTGAATTAAAAACTTATGTGAAAATAACTTAAATCAATTACACAGAGCTGGGTTATAATTTGGAATGAGCTCAATTGTACTTAATTGAACTGAACTAACTGTGATTTAGGTGAACAGAACTAAGTGCAGCAGTCTTGAAACATGAATGGAACTAACTTGAATTGAACTAAACAGACATAACTAACTTAAATCACACATAAAACTGGATTTACCTGACGTGAACTGAATGTAAATTAACAGAACCAAACCAAAAAAAAAACCTGAATTGATTCAAACTGGATTGTATTGCATGAAATTTTCTTGATTCGAACTGATTTGAATTGAAATTAATTGAACACTGTGGTTTTGGTGAAACGTGACTCTCGGATTGCTGAATATAAATACCAATTAAAAGAAAATGCAAGGTACTGTGGCCTTTTTACTTTTCTAGTAAAGTGTAATGATAACCGCTATGATTGGTAACATAAAACATGAACTATATATTTAAAGTTGCTACTTTCAATATGTGGCAAATATCAGTGCTTACAATGAGTTCATTGTATGACTCATTTCTGCCTTTAAATTCTTATTGAATAAAAATTATTGCTTAAAAGGAAACAAAAAAAAAGTTTTACTTCAAATATTTTGAAGGATCTTTTTATTCAAATGTGCAGTTTAGAAGGAAGCACTGCAGCCACAACACATGTTACTACTGGAAAAAAATTAATAAATAAAAAAATGGAAGTGACTGTGTGTATGTCCGTGTGAGGAAACTCATATGACAGCCCCCACGACTGTCTATAACCCGTCTTCTTTTGTCGGATGACCCCAGAGAATGTGGTGGGAACGGCCACTGAGAGAGAGATTATTTAGAGACAAAGAGTGCAAGAGCGAACGAAAGAAGATAGAAGGAGTGAAAAGGCCGAAGGGAAGAAAGAAAAGGATAGAGCGAGAGGGAGATGGGGGTCAGAGAGCCGGCTGATGTGAAAGTGCCTCTGATCACCTCGTGCTTCTCCTCCGCCCCCTCGCTCTGTCGCTCTCTATCTGTTCCACTCTTTCTTTCATTCCCACTTGAATTCCTCTCCCAGCGCTTCACTACGACGTGACGTTGGGTTTTGATCGACGATAACAACAGAGATGCGTCAGTGAAGGCCCACACACATACACACGCGCATTCATACGCAAGGACGCTGGATGTGCACACAAGTTAAAAGTGCCCAATGGAAGTTAAAAGTGGCACTCAAGAGAGCACATTCACACACACATGGCTGAACACACTTCCAACACAGGGCAGGCCTTTGAGCGAAAGCTGCTCACAAGGCATAATGACAGCATTCTGCAGAAACCATGGTCGGGACAGTTCCCACAGACAAGACAGGCAGCGAAAGAAAAAAAGACCATTTCTTTCTGTCTTCACCTCTCCTCCTACTCTCCACCTCCTCTTCAACAACCCTGACTTTGTTTGGAGCATGTGACCTGCCACCAATCAACCCTATTGGCTAAAAGAGGATACAAGGATATTCATTTTTACCAGCAGTCTATACTTCAGCCAATATGCTTTTGTGCAAATAGTTTCCCTAAGATGGCAGAAGCTTGCTTCATCTTGAATAGTAACTGTGAGATGCAGCCTCTGGGACTAATTCTTCTGCATTTGTACTAAATGAAGTTTAAAACCCTCACGTATCCCTTACGTGAAAAATGTAACCTCCAGTGTTGTTATACAGTTAGAATAACAAAAGAGATTTAATGATTCACGCGGCACTTGCACCCCATTCCTCTAAAAGCCCCCAAACGGACATAAAACCTGAACGTCAAATCCTGCCTGTCTTAACTTTCACGTCACTTTTTCGCCTGCTGTCAGAGCTGACAAGATGCGGCGTTTCGCGGTGTATGTTGAAGGGGGTGACGGTGGGGTGATGCTGGTGGTAGCACCGGGTGAAGGGAGGCAAATGAAAACATGTCACTCAGGACCCATTAAAATGTAACCCTGCCCGGCAGAAGAAAGCGACTCGTCTCATCATTAAGTCATCTTGGGACGAAGCAAAAACCACAAATATTATTCCTTACACCCCCATGTCTCTTCCACACACATGGACTTCACCAGTGCTCACACACGCACATGTAGTTGTCCCCTTTTCTTTTGCTTTAGATGGAAGGAAAAGACACTGAAGGTCCAGTGTGTTTGCACACTTTCTGAAAGTTACAAGATGTTTGGATCACATTTTTTTTCCCCAAGAATAATTACCCCCATGTTTTTTGTTTTTTTGTCAGGTCAGTCAATCAAAAGCACGATCAGACCATGATTAGGGGGAGAACGTTCTATGTTCTTCTTGAAGGTTCTTTTTCAAGGCTTATTACAGAAACGACCAGATGGAGAAGTATTCTTTTTAAGCAACTGCATTTCTTGCTTGTTGAAGTAGTAACTAAAATGATAAAAATCAGAGTGAATATCATTTATGCCACTAGCACAGTTATTAAATGACGTGTGCAACAGCAACTTTTTCTAAAAATGGTAACACACTAACAAAGATAATAAAAAGATTTGCGTGTGCAACCATGGTGTGTGCGTAAGGTCCACAGTTATTGAAAATGACTTGCCCCTGCTGCACATGCTGGGGTGGCAGTGATTATAATATCCAGATAATCATTTCAAGCAAATTATTGTAATTACCAATCAATCATGGCCTATTTAAACAGGGTGAGGGAGGGAGAAGTGTGGTGCTGCTGGCAGAAGGTAAACTATGGCCTGAAGCGCTGGATCACTTCTGTGACCCATGAGCCTCCCTGTGTCCACATAATAGCCCTCATACATTTGGGGCCATTTATGCTTTGCATTTAGAGGCTCAATTCTCCAGCTTGATACTGAGGGAGTGGAGTTGAAACCTCCTGGCTGCATTCGCAGTTCAGAGCAATATGTGTAAACTTTAGTGTATTCTGTTTGGAGCTTAGTTTCCAAAGTAGAACATTTTAAAGACGTATATTCAGCCAGCCTTTCCACAAAAATATATTTGCCCATAAACTATTATCCAGAGGATTTAATTGTCTTTTCAAGTCATGTTGTCAGGGAATATTAATCAAAGTCCAATGTTTCTGTGAAGGCCTCATGAGTTAGTTTGTTGGACAACATCTATGAAGACCAAAACACACAGCAGACTGGTCAGTGATAAAGTCGTCAAGAAATTTAAAGGACTATCTAAGCTGACAGAATGAACAAGGAAACATTAGTAAAAGTTGCAGGCAAAACATCTCGTGCCAACGACATCGAAGCTGGAAATACACATCAGCTCAGGTGAGAGAATCTGTCGATAAGAAACCCATTGGCCCGGTGCTCCACAGATCTCGCTGAGTTTACATTGGAAGACTGGGAGGAGAAAGAAATTGTTAAAAGAAACGAGTCCCATTTAAAGTTTGCAGACTCAGCAAAAGTGTGAAAAAAGTTATGAAAGAAACAGACACTGCTCGCCAACCGTAACACCACATACCCTATAGCAGTTGTTCCCAAAGATTTTCTTTCGGGTCCCCCATGGTGTTCAATAAAATCCGCCCCAAAACAGAAAAAAAAAAAAATCAACTAGGCACACACATTGTCGAACCAGACATAAACTGAAACACATATTTTGTTTTCAAACTCCACTGAAGTTTATTTCACACTTCAGGTTGCAAAAAAACGCACTACAAACCATCTTTACAGTGAAATGCTTTTGTGTAACTTTTTTCTTTTATTCCATTCTTCCCGTTAGAAAATGGATGGATGGATGTGTTGAGAAATACTTTTCAAAGTATGTGAATACCTTAAAAAATTTAGTATCTCCCCAATTCATACCAAATGTAAGTTCTATTAGGTACATGGCAAATAAACACTGTGCCACAGATGATTACTGTGGAGGGCTTAATGGTAAGTAAAAGTACTTTAGGCACGACTACATGGAATCAATGAATGGAGAAAACACGTCCCTCTTAAGTCAGACAAATCGCAGAGGAGGAACGCAGCAGACAGGCGACGGGACCTGATCGTCTCAAAGAGATATTTCTCTGTATCTATTCACAGTAAATCCCTGGTGAAAAGCAGCATGAACTGATTCGATCTCAGCTGTATTGAGAACCGAATGAATGTGGCTTGAAGGGTAGAGACTGAGAAATTGTGAGAGAAGTAGATATATAAAGAGGGAGAGACAGATAGTAGCCTTCGGGTGAGAGATGATCGTCTTGGGAAAAAAGCAATCAGGGCTCATTGATTTTTCTCAGCTGCTTGAATAGAGGGTGTCTATCTGGAAGTCATTATCTGTCATCTGATCTGCCGGAGTGTTTACACGCGTTGGCGTGGACAGCAGCGCTCTTCTGAAGATGAGGATTAACACACAGGACAAACACACACACAGAGCACAGACTGTCCACTTTTTTGCCCGACTCTCAATTCTAAATCCAGGGATTCTTAAACAAAACTTTGGTCCTCCAATACCCCTGTCAGCTTTTACATCACACATAACCTTCAGACTTAAGTGAATGCCCTGTGTGTCTGTAAAAATATACATGCATAGGGTCCAGACAGCTAAACAGAAAGATAGTCTTGTTTTGTATAGCCAAACCAGACTAAATCAAACAATCCCTGATCCTATCACTAATAGCCACCGATAACAATCTTTAGCTCCAACAACACCGTCCTGTCTGCGTGAAAAGCAAGGAGGGATGAAATAAGTGGAAGAAGATGGAGGGAAGTAAACAGAGAGAGGATTCAGATAACAAACAATTTTCATTTTCTGACTGCGTGTGGCATGAAGATGCATCAAACTTGATTTTGCATGTGCCTAAGCCACAGGGGCTCAGAAGCCCAGGATATGAATCCGGGGCTTTACATTTCACAGAAAGACACATAAAAAGAGGAATATCTGCACACACACACACGCACACACACACCCACACACACTCTTAGCTCTGCAGGACATTTCTGGGCAGCTTTCAGTAAGTGAGGCTGGAGAAGCTGAGGTATTATCTCTGCTCCATTTTATCTGGTGCTTTATCTCAGACAGAGCCTCACATTTGGTTTTATTCTCTTCAGACATCGGACAAACACTGTGGCTTGCTTTATCTGGTTGCTGGGTGATGAAATTCAGTTCTTCAGGTACCGGCTGCTTTTAAAGTAAGGAAGCTTACTTGTGATGACCGGTTACAGTATTTGGGAAATAACACACACACAACCTTTACTTTGTCAGTAACATTACAGTCAGCTAGGTTGCAAAGTGAATTTCAGCCTGTGGTTAGTAAAAAACTATATATACACTATATTTTCAGTGTAAAAAGATTTAAAAATGAATCATGTCAGAGTACAATCCATTTACTGTCAGCACACATTTCTATCTGCTGAAGTTAGTTTAAGCCATTGTTGTGAGCGCTAGATGTAAAAAAAAAAAAAAAAAAAGCAACAAATGAGCATGAATAACTCATTATAACACAAATGTACCTCTAAGCAATGAACTGGTTTATTTGCGAGCTGCAACTCAATTAACTTTCAGTCTTAATCAAGCGCCGCAATGGTAGCGAGACAGTGGAGAAAGATGAAGTCGGTGTTGCTGCCGCTGCCCTGTGTTTGTGAGCGCCTGCATGTGGATGAATGAGTCATGTCATACGAAATGGCTCATGGATAATTTCATTCATATTCATAACAAGCATGTGGTCTGCCACCGCCCATCGAGGGCCCACCACAACTCACACTCTGCATAATGAGATATAGCCAGTGTGTCTTCACTTACGGCTGGCAGGCGTACAGTAAGTCTACGTTTCCGCTAAGGACATGCAGAGTGCAACTCTTGCGCTGCTGTGATGTGACAATTATCGATGCTTATGGCAGTGCGACTAAAGTGAATGCTTTAGGGAATACATGTGGAAGGTGGTTAGGTTAGTTTATAAAACCAAGTAGGTTTTTCCACATTGTACGAAATGTGGGGAACTCCAAACAGCCTAAAACAGCTGTGGTCAGCTCTTAAAATAAGCTCATTGACTAACGTAGGATTTCAACCAAGCAGTCAGTGATTTACATGCTGGTCTGCCTGTTTATACAAGGAGCAGCAAGACCCTTGACCTGAAATGCAAATGATAAAATTTAAGTGATTTTGTTTTTCCAAAGCCAGATTTGTCGCAGCCGTAAATTAAAGTGGAAGTGAGTGTTTAGCTACACCCATACAGCCCAGCCAGTGCTCTGACTTGCATCTGCTGCTGTTGTCAAATCGAACAGTCTCGTTAAATATAAAAACCCAAAAATAATTTTGGCTCAGTTCACCCTTTCTGCCATGGTAATTTATAGTGTCTTGCACGTCTTGAGTTTTTCAGATGTTACAGCTTTAATTTGCTGGGACTTTATGTGATACCAATTATAAAATAGAAAAACAAATACATGGATTTGTATTTTTATTTTTTTGCAAATAAAGTAATGCATTCATTGATTCAAACCCATCTAACCCAATGCTGCACATCTGAAGGCTAACAGCATATGAATGGAGTAATTTTCATACCCTGCCACAAACTTTCTGCTGTATTTAGGTCTGGAGTTTGAATCATCCCATTCAAACACTTGAATATGTTTACATCTAAACCACTCCATTGTAGCTCTGACTGTATGTTCTAGGGTCATTGTCATGTTTGAAGGTCTGCTGGGGTAGCATGTCTTTTGCAGCTTCTAACAAATTGTCTTCCAGAAATTGCTGTGTGTTTAGTTTCATCTATCTTCCCGTCAACTCTGGCCAGTGTGTTTATCCCTGCTGCATAAAGCTACACACATGGTGGTGGATGGAGTTGCCACCACACATAGCAAATTGCCTGGCATTTAATTCTGATTCCATTTAATCAGAGGATCATATGAATTTTCTAATTTGAAATGGGACTTCTTATCTCAATTTGTGGAGTTTTCCTTTTTTCGACAGATTACCAGACCTGTGATGATGTGCAGCTCATTCAGAGACACCATGAATTTTTCTGGCTCCTTGTCTTAGTACCAACCTTTGCCCAGCATAAGCTTAGGTGACACCCATGTACATTTGGTTGTACTCTGACATTTTTAAAGCTTGTGATATTATTTTATAAACTGAACTTCTCCCAACTGTTCTTTCTGATTTGTTTCATTACCATTATTTGTAAAAAAATAAAACAAACAAACAAAAAAAAAACGTCATACACATTTTTTTTTTAACTCGCCATCACATAAATCGCAAGAAATTGTAATAAAATATATTCTTGTAACATGACAAAATATAAGTACGGCCCAGGGTATTCAAGACAGCGCAAAATCAATCAGTTAATGTTTAAAAGAATAATTTTTTTGGGTGTCCGTGCGATATAAGTTATTGTTGCGTTTCATTTAACCTTCAGTTCAAATCCCCTCTTCTGTCATTAACTCAAGTTGGAGCTGTGCCTGCATACTTTCAGCATTTCCCAGAAAGTTCCTCCTCGGTGTGCCCTCGGCAGCGGCCATTGTTCTTTCATGGACCATTAGATGGACATGAACTCTCTCACCGTCGTGGTTTGACCCGGTGACACTGGCCGTAAAAACAAACTGCACTGCCTCTTCAATAAATTCATCACCTCATAAAGTGGTCAGTGACTGGTCAATGAGACGTGTCGGTCACAGCGCGTGCATTAGTCAAGAGGGGACTTATTAGATCACAGATCACTGCAGGTCCTTTCTGATAAGCAAGGCTTATTAGATACGTAATTGCTCACTGACAAATAGCACAAAATCTAAATGCTGGACTTGGACTTTATTTATAGACGCTGTATCGATTATCTAGGAAAACTATCGTAGTTGCTAGGAAAAATAAAAGATGTAGACAAAGGGCATGAAAAACAGTAGAGAAAGATGATGATTGTCCTACCTTTTTGATGCAGCTGTCTGGGGAGAAAAAAGAGAAAGAAAAAGCAGAAACATATATTCATGATTACATTTTTGACACCAAGACCACATATTTGTTCTACATTTATCATAAAATCATGCAACTCTGAATTTTCCCTGAGAAGAAGTCTGCCTGAAGATCCATTAAAACCACATGATTGATTCCAGCTCTTGAGAGGCCCTCAGTCTGTTGTTACAGCCGACATTGCCTGATGACAAAAGCGAGGCGTGTTCATAGTTCATCACACAAACCCGGCGGGATACAAATATAAAGGAAGACATCGCATAGCGGGGCAAGAGGTCACCAAAACACAACCAGAAGCAAAACACAACATGAGCGCATTTGAATGAATGAGTTCCCCACATTTGATGTTAATTCCTGGCTTCGGCGTAGCAGGGAAGTTCACTGAGAACATATTCGTCAGTGAGAGTGTGCATAATTAAGCCTTCAAGCAATATTTACAAGGGGGCAGATGGGTGGCAGAATGCTCCCAGTGTCTGCCAGAGGAAATGAAGGAAGTGGGGGCATGATGAAGAGACAGGGTGGCCCCTGCTGCAATGAGTTGGTGTTTCACGCAGTGGAAAGCTGGAGTATCCACTCCTGTGCTCGTCTCTGTCCCGACAGGGATCGGGAAAGAGATGCCAACTGTTCAGAGCGGTCTTACATGGGGGATCGGTAAACTGAGTTTAAGTGAAATTATGTCTAAATCTTTCTCCATACAGCATATTTGGGCCTTGCCTTTCCTGCACCATATCCTCCCCATCTGCCCTTTAACAGTAGACCGGTTGTGTGGGCGTTGTGACAGGACTGTTAGCCTTTATATTAGAGCTGACATATTAAAGGTTTGTATTTCCTTAAGCAGTGTGGTCCACCATGATTGGGAAAGAGACATTTATCTGTTGTGGAATCTCCCATAGAGACTATGGGGCTATTCTTTCAATTCTGCCATACAGTAACTTCTTTTTATGTGAGAGCAACTCACATAAAAAGGCCTCGATTTATAGTAAATTATAATGATCTGTGTGTATGATCTCGAGGTTGTGCACGCCCCATTGAATCTCTAGAGAAAAGTGTTTGTAACTTTGTCCAGACTGGTAAAGCTATTGGAAAACATAGTGGCACAAAACAGTTTATTCTATCCTCTTGCTTAAAACCAGACATGTGTTCAGTTTCACCAATGTTTTTAATAGCAATGCAGATACTTAAAACCCTGTTCTCCACCTACTTACTACACAACTAAAGGATTGAAGATCCATATTTCTTCTTGAAATCTAAGTGTTTACATAATATCTAGATAGAAAAATGTATCTTTACATTTAGACCAGCAAACATACTTGAAATTTGTACCAGAAGCCCAACATAAAATTCTCACGCAGAAATGGATATACATAGTAAATACAATATCCTACCAAATATCTCATCCAATCAATCTCTTATGACTGTGATTTTGCATAGAAATTTCCATATCTATTGCAATTCAATGTGTTGTGCAACTTTACTCCAAAGGTTCCCTATATAGAAAAATAGCAAACAATGCAATCGTTGCCAAGATATCAGAAGAAAGACATCTATCTATTTCTAAATGTAGTTGGTTGGTTGGTGTTGAGCATATGGACTAACCAAACCAAACTTTCAAGGTCTTAAATACTAAGTTTTTTGACTAGAACAGTTATTCTTCTGTTTTACATCTGCCATCATGTTTTATTCACATATAATTTTTTTCAGGGTAGCTACTGTATACATTACACATTCCTCGGCTGCTGACAACATTTTCATATGGCAACTAGAAAAAAAATAAATAAATTGCATTAGTGTTTCTGGTCTGGAAACGAAGCAAATAAATGGGAAGGGGAAACATGGGAATGCCATTGAAGGTAACATGGAGACAGTACGTAGGAGAAAGAGGGGTTGGGGTTGGCTTCTGTTTCTTGTAATGCACCAAGCCAGCTGTAACAATTTACAAAATGAACAGCTTGGCTGGGTCATCTAAAATGCTACCAGGCGCTCAACAACTATACAACAATTTCTGCCTGCAACCCCCGTACGCGCACACACACACGCACACAAACAGCGTATCCGACTCTACTTAGCTGCATGCCGAGTGTAAATATGTGTATGTGTATCAAATTGTTCAAGAGTAACATAAAACTCCACAAGTCATGCGAGCAGGCATGAGTGGTTATGCTGATGCCCTAATGTGTTTCAGCTTTTAGGTGGTCCAGCGAGTGCTGTGTAGGCATTAAATTCTCCAAACCTCAATGTAAGACATTAACTAATTGTGACACTTTCTGACCATGACATAAATGAAGTTTTCATCAAAGCAATTCAAAACAGTGGAGAAGTGACCAAATGACAAGCAAAGCCATTGCCAAAGATGTTGATGGAATTAACATGAGGTCAGGTTGAGATGGTTTTTGACTGTAGTTGATTGTAGATCCATACAGATCCACAAATAAACATAAACAACAACAATGAATCTTCTGTTGTTTCAGTACAACCAGTTAATTAGTTATGGAAAATCTGATTGGCCACAGATGACAGAGCAATGATTTATAGCACGTGTCAACGTCTTCTCAAAGTGACTTTTCCTCTGGGGTGGCGAGGCGGGTCCAAATACAGACCGGCCTATGTTGAGGAGGATAGATTTTCCACTATACAGAGGGAGGGTAAATTGTCCATTTGTTCTGTATCTAGCTGGCTAAATGCTGACATGTCAATATGTCTTATGGAAAAGAAAAAAAACACTGAAGTGAGGGTAATTAGACAGAGTGTGTAAATGTGTGTCTGGGGACACAGCTTCTCTCGCTGGCCCATATGACCTCAAATGTAAACAAATCTAGACGTGGCTCGATGAAAGTGCAGCCACCTGCAGAATCCTTCCACTGAGAGTTGTACAGACCCTCTTTGGGAACCCGATTTTACCAGCTTGTGTTTTTGTATCTCATCATGTCTGCAGTGTGAGCTTACACACTGGGCATTGGAGACGGAAAATCCTACCATTATTAGTGCTTCTTAGGACACCTTTTGTTGTTGGACATGGTCAGCAATTTGTTTTTGTTTTTTTCGCACCACTTTAGTTCTTTAGGATACCTGTTGCAAGCAGACAAATGGAAACACGGTCTGCAGATAGACACTCACTGAAAAGACTGAATTCACTGTTTTTACAAGGAATGACGGAACATAAAACATACACGAGAAAGCAAAATTGGTCAGAACCTTCTATGCAGAAAAAGAAAAGCAATCCTCAGAGAAGTCTCTACTTAGGGCCCAATAAGACAGGGAAGAAGTTAGTTTTGCATACTCAGCTAAAATCAATCCTTGAAAGAATAGAAAGAAAAGAACAGAAGGAGGTCAGAGCTTGCTCATCATCAGCCAGAGAGTAGAGAGAGACAAAGACGAGGGTCCCACTTGGAGGTTTTGTACCATAGGAAAATGTAAGTCTTCTGTTGCCAAAAACAATTCTCCTCGCCTCCAGATAATGTGAGGCAATACAGCAGCATGGCCGAATGGATGACTGTGGATGTCACAAAGCCGCAAGTTTCCAAAAAGAACCAGCAGCAGGCAAACCTCAAGGCTTGAATCTAGGCCCTGACTGACAACTCATTGGCTGCAAGAGCCACACCAAGAAAGCCACAAATTGAAAGTTTTGCTACACATTTATTGGGAACTTTTGCAGCGTCTTGGCCCACTGACAGACCTTCATTGTGGTGGCAATGCCTTGGAAGGGTCATTGATCTTTTTGACATATAGATGGGAGAGGAAGCGGTCTTTCACAATGGGTTGTGCTGAATAATAAACTGCACAGAAAGTCAATTTGTGTCAAAAGCAAAGCGAGAAAAACACACACACAAAATTCAAGGGAAGAATCTAGTTTCTCATCACTGACGGCCTTTGAAATAGGAAGCAACCATTATGTCAAACATAATCGCAACAAATGGATCTGACTGCTATAGATACTGCCAAGATCGGTGCACTTCCAATCAATAAAACAACACCATTGACCCCATAAAAGGAAGAAAAAGAAAAAGGAAAACAAGTCTCCAGTATGTTTTGCCTATAGTTTCTTCCTATCAATTGAAATCCCCCTGATAACAAACCTTTTACACTGACTTGCCAGAGACTGCTTGACTGGGGATACTGTCTGATTCGGTGTGCCTTTTAGCATTAAGTCAGATAGTGTCTGCTCGTGGCTCCATGTCTTTTCTCAGGCATGTCCTTTAAAAGGGTGTAAAATAAAGCTATTTTTGGACTTCTCTGAGATAGGGCGTTTGCCAGCTAACCCAAAGCAAGACCTGGACTATGGCTGCTTGAAAACATGCCACAACAATGAGGTTTCTCACAGAGATTAAGAAGCGAAGTGAGAAGACTAAGGCATGATAAGGTAAAGAAAAGGGCTGAAACTTACACCACTAAATAGGAGGAAGTTGGGCGTCCATCAAACCCAATATATTTGTGATTACTTCAATAGTTGGGAAAATTGTGGGGACTTTTGCCAAGGCAAACCTTAACAAGTGTAGGAAACTTTCACACTCTGGCTTCTGATAATCATCACAAGTAATAATTTTCCAAACTTGGCCTAATATCATCTCTGAGAACTTACTGTTGTTTTTTAGTTTCTTGGGAATGTTCTTAGTTTTGCTTCTTCCTTTTGCTTTGTTGATAGAAGCAAAAGGGAGATCAGATTTGGCTAAATTTTATTACACTGCAAAAACAAAAAAAAAAAGGTAACTATGTTACCCAACCTTGCATCCAGATGGGTCTGGGTGCGGCCTGCGACGGAGCTCTGCACTGTCGGTGAGATAGAGCTTAGTGCACAAAGGTTAGATTTGGAAGGCAAACAGTCAGAACTATTGTGCGACTCTGGAAAGTCATGGCCACTTGTCAAATACAAGCAGCTAATATTTACAGAACAAGCTTTGACCCCGTATGTCCCCAGAGTCTTTGTGTGATTTATTAAGAAAATGCCATAGTGAAATATCCCGGCAGGGCTTGCATTGACCCTGGACGGGCTTGTCTCATCATTTCAGTGTCCTGCATGATTCACAGGTCTTGCACAGACACGTAATTCAGTGTCAAACATTTGGCATTCATGTGTAAATCAAATATTTGCATTCATACACCTGACAATTGAAGAGTTAGAATTATTTCCATCAGAGGAATGTGATGTTACAAATTGAAGTTTGCACTTCCTCAGCAAGTCTTGGGAAAGAAGTTCACTTTCATGAGAAGAGATCAAGAGGAATGCGAGAAATAAGAGATGGTGGGAGGAGGAGAGAAAAGGATATTGCAAATTTATTAAGAGGGTCATATTTTCATGGGAGCTGCGTACAATCATCCATCACCAAACGTCTTTACCCTTTTAAGGCAGCTGATTCAGAACCTACTATTGACAGAACCGTGCAGATAAATTATCTACATGCCCTCGGCTTTATTGATAAGTCATTTAGGGTGATGATCAGTAATAATCATAAGTGAATAAGGGTGGAGTCATAGATCTTCTGCAAGCAGATGTTATGACATCTGTAAGATTGAAGTCCAATAAATTACCCTACTTGTTGACTAAGAGGATTGCCTACGCAGCATCGGCACCAGCCGTAGCGTGCCGTTCGACTGATGATATATCGCATCTTGCCTCTTCATTTTGATAGAAGTTGACATTTATTGACACGTGGCTGCGGAGAAAAAAAAAAAAATTGCTTTATTTCTCATGACCTCTATTACATCCGTGACACATATCGCCTTTTAGTAAGCAGGAGGTTGTGGTTCCAAGATCTAAGGTCTTGACTTAAGGTCAAATAGATCCAATGAAAGGTCACACAGCATCAGCTTTTCATTTCTCACTCCTCGTCTAAGCAAGATGTGTATGCATCCATTGCATAAATGGATGTTTGAATTTATGCACTGCATAAATCAGCTCCCGAGTCCTTTGCACTAAAATGTCAGGAGAAAAGTCTTTCAGTATTATCAATAAAAAATCTCAAATTTAAAGCAAGGGTGTTATTTAGTCAGTTGAATATGACACAAACAGGGAGGGTAGAGTCTCTTGGTGTGAGGATTTTTCTGGTCAGCAACTTCTGGGAGGTTGCTTAACAATTGACAACTGTCAGATAAATTGTAAATTGCTTATCAGTTAGACAATATCATTTGCACATTTTTTCCCCCACAGACAGAAGGGATTTGTCAGGTTTTCATCTCTTGACAGATGTGTAAAATCTTAATAGACAAAAAGAAAATTAGGACACATATTTTTTATTTAGAGTGTCTTTTTTTTTTAAAATAACTTCAATCTTCGCTGTGTGTACTTTGTGGTCAGACATCCTCCTGAAAGTCCATGCTGTGGTTTTGATGCATTTTTTGGGATCACATGCAGTTATTCACACATACATAGAAGGCGTTTGGGCGCAGGGCCAAACATAGGAGTAAAAAGTCTCAAGTGGCTTTGAGGCTAAGTGCAGCAACATATGGGTTAGTGGATAAGACAACCAGGGCCTTTCTTCAATATTTTGAGGGTTTTATACTGAGGTCAGTTCCTGTGATGTGACTATTACAATGGTGGAGAGGGAAAAAGTTATGCAGATTGACTTAAAAATTAGATTTCTCCTGAAAATACACAAACACCACTGATCTGGACTGGACTGAATATTCATATCCGTTGATCTTTTCAAATTTGTTGCATTTTATCCCAAATTTTAATATATTTTTGGGAAGATTTTAAATGTAGCACATTTAATGTTACATACATTTTTTCATGACCAGAATAAAAAAATTTAGCCTATTCTATTTTTTTCAAGCACTGAAACTCAGACAGATTGGAGGTGAATGTATTCAATACCTTACACAATTTATCTTTTAGATTACGATTTGTGCTTTGACTGGGCCATTCTAACAGATTTACACCCTACTGTTAATAAAAACCCTTTGTCAGTCTGCTTTTCAGTCCCTGTGTCAACAACTCTTTAAATGCAACATCAGTTTAACATTGTTGCCTGTTTTGTTTTGAGGAAATTCATGCAGTCGTGATCAAAAATGTGTTTTTGCCCGACAGTTTCGCAAACAAGTAAAAAGCCTGAATTTTTCTTCTTTCAAAAAGATAATATCAAGAGCTCTTACAACTCACGTCCACGATATAAATACCAGAAAATAATAATGTTGGCCTAATTGTCCTGATGGGTGCTATTAGGCTGTGTATTATTTTGAGAATTACTTGCTGATACAGCACAGAAAAGCATTTGTGCTAAACAAATGGACCGTAACTGGTGAACTGTTTATCCCCATGATTTCCTTTGGTGGCCCATCAGATTATTTGCACAGTGGAAACATATAAAGACCAGAGTAGTTAGGCCAGCTGCTACTGCCAACAGAGATTGTCTGGTGATACTGGCCCTGAATGGTTCCTCTAGCTGTTATGACAATGGATTTTGCAATGCTCTTTTACAAAGTTTAAAAAAAAAAAAAAAAGAAAACAATTCTGATTACCAAATGCATATAATCACATTTGAATTATGATGACTGCTCATTTTTTATTTATTTTTTTATTTTTAGGTTTCTTGAATCCAATAGCAATTAAGTGATTGCACTGTTGAATTTATTCCAAACAACTGCACAAAGCCTTGCACTGTTTCCCTGAGACAATGACCAAGTAGTAAGGGACAAAGTTGCAACTCTCTTTTTCTGACATTTGGTTAAGTAAAAAGTAAACTGACACAAAATTCACAAAGAAATGTTTTATCTGGATGAATACAGTAAAAGTGGTACAAATTTATTTGTACAGCGCTATTCCAACAGATAAGTGCAACATAAGGTGCTTTTTGAGTGGGTCAAAATTAGACACTATTTATATAAAAATATACACTTAAAAATATTGGTAACACTTTATTTGATGGGTTGTGAATAAGACTGTCATGACACCGTCATAAACATGACATAACATCTATCATGAACATGAATAAGTCTTCATGAATATGTATGACTTTTAATACAAAGTTGACATTATTCAAAATGTCTTTGTTATGACAACTTGACATTAACACAGAAATCATAATCTGACATAAATTTGCTATAAAAGTATCACTGATTAAAATTTAGCTTTAATAACATAAAGCTACATAATTTTCAGAGACGTATTTATGTTCATGACAGGCATTATGTCATGTTTATGACTGTGTCATGACAGTGTTATTCACAGCCTGTCAAATAAAGCGTTACCAAAATATCGAAGTCGGAAAATATAATTTAAATAATTTTCAGACACTAGAAAATTTCCTTTATGTACATGTCAACTCAGGTGGACAAAATGGTTCTTATTCTAAAACAAATTGTACAGCGGATGTGGCAACACATTTTACCACTGTCTAATACTGAGTGGTGCAACTAATAAAAGAATCAGCCTCTCCTCTGAGTATGCAAATATACATGCAATATGCCCGCTGTAAGAGTTTACTATGCATCCAAGGGTTATAAAACGCATACTACGGTAAGTCACATGTTCTCTATGAAGGAGTAAATGTAGACTTGTGAGGATGCAGTCATTAATTCATTTATTTATAAAAAAATATATATATTAAAAGTTAAATAGAAATTCAATTTGCTGGTTTGAAATTTCTAGTCCTTTCTGAAACCAGTTCAAGAACTTTGGGTTCGTTTTTAAGTTCATGTGTTTAAAATGATCAGTGCATCTGACAACAACCCAAAATATCAATCTTGGAAAATAGTTTTCCAAGTTTGGAAAAATTTAAATAAATATTCCAAATAGAAATAAATGTGAAAAGTTCTTTTATTTTCAGAAATTCAGTTTTTTATTGTTTGGAACAGGATCTCCAGTCTGGAAATTTAAACTTTCAATGCAGATTTTTACTTATTCTGTACTCAGAAATTGATTTAAAAAAAATTTCCATTACTGTGGCTGCGATTGCTGGTACAGATAGATACTTATGCAGATTGATATTGATGATAAAATATGAATACATTCAAAAACAACATATTAATATAATACCTGACTAGACTGAAACTAAAAAAATAAAAAAAATTTAATTATGTTCACCTAAAAACAAAAACAAAAAAAGAAATACATAAATGGTGTTCCACTTTTCGCCTACAGATGAACACTTGTGTTATTTATTATTTCTTTATTTATTTTGTAGCACAACAGCCTGTTTGGATCTGTAATTTTCCAACTTGTCCCCCATTTCTCTTCCTTTACTCTGTGTCCGCTCTTAAAAGATAGCAACATTTATCGCCAGAGGAGCTGTCTCCAAGTCCATAGGATAAACCCATCACCTGCACAATAAACGTCAAGCCGTCATGATTTATAAGGCTAATGAAATTGATTGTGGCTGCAGTGTCTCAGGCCATTGTATTAGCATGATTCAGTGCTCTCCTGTTTCAACAGCTGTAAACCGTGCAAGGCTGCTGGGTAAACTGGCTTCAGGTTGTTTGCTTCTTGAAAACGATACAGTATCATCTTTGGCCTTGAGGAGTCTTTTTTTTCCATTTATTTTTTTAAAAAGATAAAGTAGCACTTCTAATCTGAACCCTGTAGCACTGCTGCCTTTGATCACTTGAAGGGACGGTTTTAGTCTTCAAAGAAACAATAATGTTGCTAAAAGCGCAAAGAGGCATTGCTGATCTTTCTGAGGCTCTGACTGGACAACTTCTTTCTAATAATGAACTTTGCAGCCTGAGGAACCTGCCAAGCATTTCAGTTACTGACAGATACATCATATCATTTCAAAGTGCAGCTACTGGTGCATTGAATAACTATAATAGAGTTTTAGTTATTTTGGTCAAGACAAATGCCCTCCTCTCGACATTCACCTGGAAATAGATTTCTATTAAGTTGAACTTCAGGCTCGTCAAAAATGACTTTATTAGTCCGGCCATATAAGGTGAGGGTTCTTTACAGCGCTATTAGTGTGAAGCCCCATCTATCTTGGTCTCTGGGACTGACTGATGTCCTGTGGCTTATCGAGCTCTTCCGTTATCAGTAAACGGATACCATGTCCCTATTACACGCCGAAGACTCCGCCAGGCCTCACGAGGTTATGAATTTATCACTGGCATCAGCTGTGAGCGACTGTTATCTTAATCTTCAATGGTGTTTTATTCTTGCAGTTATTGCTCTTTTCTTGGCCGCTAGAGAAGCAAAGGATTGCCAAGTTCAGATAGGATGCGCTGTCTTAGCCTCTGAACTCAAGTTTATAGCTGTCTGTCTGTCTAGCATGTCCGTGGTATGATGACAGATGACTTTATTGGGGGGTGGAGGTGCAGCATAGTCACAGCTTGAAGCTGGGACTTTCCATTAGTCATCTAACAAGAGTAATCATCAAGGAAAATGTTTGCAAATATTTTTTTGACTCTTTTTTTTGTAATTGTTATTAAAGATGCAAAGATAACGTGTGTCCCGATATTGTGCTAGTGTGCTGTACCTTTCCTTGTGCCCCCTCCCACTTTCCTCCCTCCAATACGAGAAAAATAACTGGAAAGATTTGGGTTTTAGACCCCCTTAATAAATCTAAATCCCATTTTGTCTATTGCAATTCAAAGAAATTACTTATGGGAGAGTTATCAGACAAAGGAGGAGGGAGAGCTCTGGCGAGAGGAGACTTATCTGTCCTTGGGCTGAGCAGCAGAACACAGTGTTGGCTTTATTCGGTGTCTCGGCCCTGTCGTTAAGGAATGATGACACACTCCTCCAGGCTCACATTAATCTTTAACAGTGTGATTTCTAAAATAACACCAGAATTTTCCCTCAGGCACAGGGGGAGAGAAGGCACTGTTCAGTCCCTCCCAGTTTGGATGTTGTTTTTTTTTTTTTATGTTTTTTCTTTATCTCTTCTCACTATAAATGCAGGAAAGCAGAGAACTAAAGGGAAAAAGGGACTGAAACCAAAAAAAGATGAACAAAAGATACAGCAGAGAAATGAGGAGACGCATTGCGCCAGAGAGGGATGGTGATAAAATGAAGCTGGGGTGCATTCGGTGCAACGTCACTAGGTGATAAAAGTCCTTGACCTCACTTATTCACCCTGACAGGGGCAGTTCCAGTGGCTCCTTTGCACTGCACATTATTGTTGTTAACAGTGTGTTATCACAGAGCTGCCCTAGGGAAGATAAATACTGCGTCTGCTGATGGGCCTTAAGTGAATGAAGGACTGGCTACAGATGCACATCGGTGGGTTGTGTCAGTCAAGCCGGCCTCTGGCTAATGCCAGTGAACAGATAAAAGCAAAACATTTTGAAGGGGAAAATATGCATGTTTAATAGCAGCCTGGGAAAGTGAGCAGAGGAGAGCCAGGGCGCTGCAAGCTAAAGTTGTTTGGGTTCTAGGAAACAGTCGAGACTTCTCTTTCCCTCCTCTTTTCATGCAGCTCTGCTAGTATTTGCATGGAGCCATTACTCAGTATCATAGCTCTGTGTTTTCCAGGTTTCCCACCAAGGCAAAGAGTAAGAAACAACATTCATTCAGCTGATTTTTGGCGACAACAACCAAAAGCTCACAAACTTTTTGGCAAACAATTAAAAGTTGTCCACAAAACTGGCTCCTCTTCCCTCAATTTGTAATGGTAAAATATAGTCCTAATACCAGAACAGTGCTGGACAGGGCAGTTCATTTTCTAAATGGGTATTTTAAGAGTTAGCATAGTCATAACATGGGCCTAATAATAAGAATCAAAAGAATTAAATGCAAAATATTAAAAAAAATAAAAAATGAAAAAAAAGAGTCGTAGCTCATAATAGCTGCATAGAAAGAGTGTTTGGTTTGTTTTAAAGATCTGAAATAAGGCATTTGCTAGACTTCAATGAATGTGAAGATTTATCTCTTGACTGCAAATTCAGCAATTGGACAACTTTCCGTTGCAGGTAAAACAACTATTGTAATAACTTCAGTTTATTCTAGCTATTCCTAGCTGTACATGACTACAACCACTGGAGTTTGGTTCTTACAATTTTCATACCGACAGTAGACAGCGGTTAGAACTTGTCCAGAGAAATGCAAAAGAAAAATACAACTTAACAACAATATTAACTGAGATGGGAAAGAAACAAAAAAAAAAAAAAAAAAGTGCAAGCTACAATAAATGAAACCACAAAAATGTTTTTGTGGTCTGCAATTGTATAATGTCGATTTTAAACAGTGTTACTTTCGCACTGACAGCTTCGTGGGCCAGATTACACAAATCGGCCTGTGCAACACAATCCGATTTGCAATGCCGTGTTGCAGGGGGGACTGTTAAACAGATCATGGACCGTGTTGCAGCACAAAGTTCTACCAGGTTAATAACTGCCTGAAACATGATGCAATGCAAAAGTAAGCATCATGGAGCCACTATGACATTTCTTTGGAGTCAGATATAATTTCAGTTGCCTTACATATACTCTTATTGGTGCCCCATGGTGAACATTGGTTAACTTAGAATGTTTAACATAAATGTCCCCTTGCTTCTCCAAACTGAGAGCAGTCAGACTGCTGCATGCTGGAGGTTAGACAATAACGACCACATTTCCAGTCTCCACTGTTTTCAGAGGTTGTTAGGACGTCGGATAGGCCTGTCCATTCTGTGGCTTTCACTAATTTCCATATGCATTTAATTTCCCATCTGCCCCCCCCCTCTGGCTTCTTCTGTCTCCCCTCTGCTTCATACACAGCATATAGAATATACAGAGTATCAAGCCAAGGCTAACATGTATCCACAATATGAATGTGTCTATGCAGCTCCCTGAGGAGCAGAGCTCTGCTCCAGCTCACTGGGGCAGCGGACAATGTGGTTGTTGTGTGGGGGGTAGCTTGGCTGGCTGTCCAGTCTGAGACAAGTCAATCTGGGGACACGACAGAGATGCCGTCTGTCTCGCTGCTCTTCAGTAAGACTCCTCTTCACATTTTCTTTTTTTTTAAAGTGTGCTTTACTCGTTTGCTCAGTTCATTAAAACTCTTACTTGCAGTCCTCATACTATTATATTTCAACCTTCAGGCACAGCTTCATTTCTTTACGGGTCTCCGTGTGTCTGCAAGTGTGTAAGTGTGTGTCTGCGCCTTCGTGGGTACAGAGCGCTGCTTTTCACAGCACTGACACTGGGCAGATTGAGACGTCAGGCGCCTGCATGCTGTGGTAAATTAGCTATTCTTCTCTGTAGCTAATTGGAAATCTAAATGTTTTGAGGGGCAGAGAGGAGCTGTAATGGAAGGCAGTTTCCTTTGAAGCGGAAAATCTGATTAAAGATCACTCTGGCGTATTAAAGAAGATGTTGTTTAATAATATTTTTGATATCAGGTTACAAAATGTGTGCTTGGTAAAAAAGAAAATAGAGCTAAGATGTTTTTTGAGAGATGTGCTCCCATAGTAACATTACAGTGAACTATAGCGCTCAAAACTCTGAAACAGCCAAATACATTTCCATGCATAATGATCTCAACAAATAAGCATACAAAACATTAATTATGGTGCCTCCATCTACATAATTTACAATAAAACATGAAACAAATAATGCCACAAACACTAATTGACTAATTCATCATAAAACCTTGTGGGTAAATGTTTTTTTCTATGCCTGAGCAGTTTCAGTGGAATGAAACCATTTGCATAAAGTTACGGTTTGAAGTTTTTGGTACAGCATTGAAGGCACTAAAATGACAAAAACTCAAAAATGCAAAATTTATGCACTTATGATATCAAAAATATGCAATCCTGTGATTGTTTTCAGCATAATAATGATGGTAATTGTTGCGAGTAACACACTTATGATTTTTCATTGAGATTTCCCCACTAACAATTCCATGGGTCTTGCCATTTTATTATCGATATTATGTAAGTGACGTGTTTATAACAAAGAGGAAAAGTCGATCTAGAAAATACATGTGTGCTCTTAAAAAAATTGCATTTATCCCAGATTGCATCCAAGCAGTTGATGTTGCAAAGTCACTAGTCCATCAGAGTAACACAGAACGATACATGCACTCACTAACTTTTACTCCTAATAAACTAACAAGCATATTTCTTGACTGTGAGAGAACACTGGAGCATCAAAAGAGGTTCAACCTGTGCTCACATGAGGGAGAACATCCAAACTCTGCACACAGAAAATACCCAACTCAAATTTGAACCTTTTTGATTAAAGATATGTTTTTGTATTAAAAACCAGAAGTTAATGACATTTGACATTAGCTTAACTGCAAAGTGCCAAAATTAAGTGACTTTTCTTTTGTTCTGAAGCTGTTTGAGTGTTTTATGTATCACTGATACCCAACCATCAACTACAACATTAAACAAGAATGTTTAATCTTATGAGAATCACTAGTCTGCAGCGTACTTACTGTACATCTTTCCTCAACGCCCATTACATGAAACCAGACCAACTTGGAAGCTGCTGTCTGTTTCTCACCATATATTGGCTAGGAACAAACAATATATAGTGGCATTGTTAATCATTTGCTCAAATGAAAACATTTACTTTCAGTCCTTATTATCTGAGATAGTTCATGAGTCTATAGTCTCAGAGCTTGAATCTGATTCAAGATTTGATTCTTTGAGTCTAAGTCCAAACCGAAAAGTCTTTGTTCTTCAAGATTTGATTTTTGACACAAAATCTGCCGTCTCTGATATACGGTAACAATTGCAATTCAATATCTTGTGGAGGTTTCTGTGATAGTCACAGTGTGGCCTGTTTTGCAATTACTGTCATAAATCATCTCTATTTTCCATAGCTACAATGCTAAAAGTAATTACTGAGATGTGTTTCAAACATCTCAAAATAAGTTTTTTTACTTAGTCTTTTAAATGAGGCTTTGGTCTTCACACTGTTCTGCATTTTACTCCCTGCTGTTGACATAACTTGGAGATGCTGGGAAAAACGTTCTGCACATTCACATCAAATAAAGCTGTAAGTAAGCGTGGAGGAAGGGCTTCATAAATGATGAGCCCAGAGACAATTTCCCAAAATATTCTTTACCTTGTGAAGACAGCAACATTGCTCAAGGCCTTTGGGTTTTTTTTTTTTTCTTTTTAGAGGAAACCACAGAAAGCCATTAAATAGATTAGTTTTAGCATCAGTCATGAAAACAAATCAAAACACCATGAATTAAGTTTTGCTTCATTCTTCTTAATTAGCATCAGCAGGTTTTTACCTCTTTGTCTTCTTAGTTCAATATGAATAAATGCAACAAGTTTCTGATCCCTGCTTTTCAGCCTATGACTGTTTATCTATTTCAACTACATCCATGGGTACAAAAGGCATGCAGAATGGCCGCTGACAGCCATGTCGAATATCTCTTTCTGCCAAATCTGGCTGTTTTCTCTCGCTGCTGTCACTTGATGTCTTTATGCGAGCCTGAGAGTTCAGCACGATGAAAAGCGTGGGGTGTGAGCTGAGCGAGTGACCCCACAGGAGGGGAGTATTAAAAAGTATAAAAAGAGAGCGAGAGCGAGGGATGGATGAAACAGAGGGGGGGAGAAAAGTAGAAAGGGGCTCGGGGGCACCCCTGCCGGGTCCCAGGCATCTCGGTTGGCAGCCCCATCTTGGCTTCAGACGTCTTTTGTCAAGGAGGGGAAAAGAGGGTCTCTTCTTCACTTGGGCATTGGACAAAAGATGTTTTGTCTGTCTGGGAAGGGGTGTCTCTGGGGAGTATGGATGGATGCCGAAAGAGGGATAAAGCCAAAGACCCATCTTCACAAGGGTTGGGGTGGTGGCCGTGGGCAGCCAATTGGGGCCGGACAGATGTTGAAACGAGGATGATTTATTATCCTGGGTGTCCTCGATGGCACTTGGCCACCATCCCAGATTTAGTAGTGAGAGAGAGGGTGACTGAAGAGGGCAGACATGTATCAGAGACATCTTAATACCATCTTTGGGCATGGGATTCTTCTTGCTCTTCGACCGTCATGGTATTTTTGCCCAATTCTCTCAAAGGAAAATAACTTGGTTGGAAGTCATCTGCATCTCTAAGCTGGACATTGTCTGCCAGAGTTACACTCCACCTCTTCCACAAGTTCCCCATGGCATACAAACACATCGACTATGTGTGGAGCCTTCACTGAGCCTCCCCTGCTTATATAAAACAACAAATTACCAAATTAACATTCCCAACAGCCCTCACTCTCCCCTCACTGTTCTCGGCAGAGACTTTTGAAACTTGCCAGAAACTTGCTTTCTGGCAAAAGGAGCTCGACGAGTGCATGCGGTTGTTCATATGCGTGTTTGCAGACTTTTCTTTGTGAAGAATGTTTTGCTACAGAATGACAAATACAAAGTGTTTCTGTGTATTTTATCAAACATGTTTACTGCCTCAGGGTAAGCATGAAATTGTGATGGTTCAAAGATGTGCGCCTGAAGTGTGTGCGTCAGAAGCCGCTGAGCCTTAACTGAGAAGAAATGAGATGCATTCCTAAGAGCAAATCTTCCTTAGCAGCTATGTTGTTCAGCTTTTCGTGTCCACTGAGCATCTCTCTTGTTTCCGTAACTGGAGTTTTGTACTTCAAGTCCTGATCTTGACCTCTGTGTTTCTCTTTCATTCTCCTTTCCTTTCTCCTTGCAGCAAAATTTAATCTTGCCATTGTTTGTCAATCTTTTTTTTCACCAAGCTCCCCACTGACAAATTGTATGGGGGTTACTTAATATTTGGGGGAAGTTTGGACAGCTTTCATCAAGGGTACCTGGGGGGAAGATTGATTGGCAAAGTAATTTACTGCTCAGTGTCTGTTCTCAACTTCTTGTTCTCAACCTCTTTCTGTGCCCTTTTCTTAATCTATCTATCCATCTATTCTTTCTGCTTCACCAAATCCATACTGCCTGGAGGTAAAAAGTATCAGTGAGAGTGACAGTGAGTGAGTGTGTCTGTCTGTATATATATGATTATGACACAGTCAGAAGGTAAAGTGGACAGGTTAAAGTCAAAGCAACCACCAAGAGAGTAAAAAGGACTGACCGTTTTTCAGTTGAGTGGACAATTGATTTCACTGTAACACAGCATGACTTTTGTGTGAAAATGTTTTCTTCTTTAGAGTCTCTGAATACTAAACCAATTACTCTTCCCTCTCCCAGATCATTCTTCGACTTGACAGCTCTCCAAAAACTCTAGTTCAGTTTGTTATCGCAATGATTTCTGATTTATCTTACTTTCAAAACAGTTTTCTGATCAAACTTTCTCAAATGTACTTGCTGAATTTGAGGTCACATGCACCGTTGTAAACAAATCCTCATGACCTCATCAAGTAATTTCTCCCACTTTCAAGTTTGGGGCTTTCTATCACCACTTTTAAGTTCACTCTTGAATGACCAATATTTAAAAGTAACCTTTTTGTAAAATATGCTTATTATATACAGTTAGACAACATGGTTTTCTTACTCCCCCCCAAAAAAAGAAAAATATATTTATTATGAGAAGGTCACTTTTTTTCTCTCAGATGCTATATTTTGATGTTTCTCATAAGTCAACAAGCCCAAACAAGAGGATCACAATAAATTTAATTTTGGTGTATTTAAAAGTCTTCACCTCAAAGTACATAGTTAATTAAATTGCAATGGAAAGTTTGATATTGTAATAACTGCTTATCATGATGATTCATTATACTTATCTCAAATAATTGTTTTTTCTCACGACAAAGGAGCACTGCTGACTGATTTTAGATCAATATCAATAGTGAACATTGTACTTTAGCCGTGTGTAAGGTAGGTACATTTTGATTTAGAGGCAAAACGATGCCACTCATGATTGCTACATCTAAAGTTTTTATTCTCTCGTTATTATGTGCGCATCCTTTTTTGACCCCATCTTGGCAAAACAAAGACCCGGAAGGATTTTTTTAAATTTTTGTTGCTGGAGAAAATTTAACACAGACAGAGGAAAGCCTTCATTTCAATCCTACGGCCATGTGAAAGGATGACGGTGGGCGTTAAGTTGGTGGAGGAACACAATGAGATACAGAAAAAAAAACTAAAGAAGCCAGGCAGAGAAAAGAATGCTGGCCTTGTTGTTGGGCAGCTTGACATTGATTAATGAGAAAGAGTGACACACACAGAGAGAGAAGAGCAAAAATAAGAAGGAAGAGGGGTGGCACTGGTATAGCAGTCTACACAAGGGAGGGGGCAGCTGGACTCTTGTTAGGGTGAGGGACTCCGGAAGAGCCCCAGGCTGCAGACTTGATGCATTGCCAATGTCTGTGCTTATGTATCTTGTGATATGCTTACCATTTGGCCCGTTGGTTGTTTTTCCTTAAACAATGCAGTGCATGCACCGATAAACTCAAGTCATAACTCAGGTTCACCATCAAACCAAGATTTCTTCTCTTATGCAACGTCAAAGCAACCTTAAGCTTTTAGAAGAAAATTATTACAGTGTTTTGCTCAAATTCAACTCAGAATAAGTACACAAGGAAAGCAACATCAGCTTATAGAAAATAAAAATGATCAAATTAAGAAGGTGCAATTTTGATAAAAGAGGATTGGAGTATTTCTGAGAAATAACACCTTACAGGCTGGCAGTCGAATAGGTTAATAGAAATGAAATTGAGCTGTGTTGCTATTAGATCTAAAATTACATTTAAGATTCTTTCATGCAGCAATTTGTGTTGCTAGGCAAACTCTACCTATGTTCATATTTCCCATTGTTACAAAGCAATGCTAAATCTCAATTTCCATTTGGTGTCGAACACTCTCTGAGTACGGCTGACCACTGCTGTCAGCACCAGGAGCCACTCCAAACCGCCTACGACTCTTGCAGAGAGTTATTTCAAAGCCTCTCCTGGATGTCCTGGGACCCTTTGTCTCCGCTCTCATCTGTAGGTGAGTGCAGTGTGAAGCCCCCTCCTCACCAGCAGCCTCTTCAAAACTCTGCACAATAGCCAGATTTCCTCCCAATTTGCTGGCAGAGAATGGGAGGCTCAGGAACTCCTTTCAGTTGCTTTGAATAGCGAGGCTAATTCAAACTCAATCCTTGAGTTTGACAGGCCTCACCCCAACCAAAGTTTGGCTCACTTAGGGCAGTGGCTAATGCTAAGCTGGGATGTAAATGAATTTTGCTTTTTTCAAATCTTCTACACAAGTTTGTCTATTTTAATGCAGACAAACATTAAATCCTCACATGTATAATGTGAGGATATAATGTACATATCCTCACATTTTGAGATCTCTCGCCTCAAATATGCATGTGAATTTGTGACTTTATACACTTATATTGCTCACTCTGCTGACCATGTGTTCTACTTGACCTTCCAACACTACTCTCTGCCCCAATTATGCAAGCACACATGCTCACTTTTCATTTTTGCACTTCTTTCCTTCCCGACACTCTTGAGGTCAGTTCTAATCAACCACCTCTTGGTAGTACACAGTACAAACATGCCATTTTTACCAGAGTTTCTTAAAGACACCCACCTTCCACGTCCAGGGACTGCTATTAAAGCAATCAGGAGCTTTCTAAGCTAGGTCAAGAGCAAGGTACTCACATGGGAACTCTGATTTGAATTATGCGAAAGGGGAGCAGCAGATGAGGGAAGAAAATAGCTAGAGAGGAAGATGGGAAAGAAAACAACCAAGCCCCCCTGTCGTCACACAGTAGTGAAACATTACAAAGAAAACTGCAGACCAGAAAGTGATAATACCTGGTCAGGGGACTTTCTGATGAGATAAAAGAGTATCTATCAAAAATGATAAGCCCTTCTATAAGCTGCTTGTGGTCATTCATAACTTACCAGCCAAGCTAGCCATTATTTAAACAGATGTGAGATTTATTACATGAAGCTGCTGCCGCGAAACCTCAGGAAGTATGGAGTGGAACTCAGCTGGGTCAAGCCTCAGTGCTATGCATAAAATGTGTGTCAGAACTGTCCCTACTCTAAAGGTGAAACATCAGAAGGCATGCTACACGGAAAAAAAAAACATGCCTATATTACCCTATTTATAACATCTCACACCACAGGCATCTGGCTTGGGACCACTCGTAACTACCATGGCTCAACTCCACATATTGGTTATGATTCTGCGAACTTCATCATAAAACGTCCAATCTGTGTTAATTTTGAGAAATCACAAGCATAACATGGCACAGTGCAGTCTGACTTAATACGTTTTTGGCTAAAGTATCTCAGTCAGCTGGACTCATGAACAATTTGTCATCCCACCTTTGAGCCACAACATTCACTCATTTTCTTTTACATATGTCTACCTTTATACTACTGGCGGTAGCTCCATTGGTTTAAAAGCAGCTGCTTGACTTCCACTGCCATTGTCACCATAGTGCTTTTGAGAAATCACACAAGCAGACAGAAACAGAAGGTGTCTGAGACCCAACTTGAACTATTTTGTGAAAGCTGTGCTTTAGCATGAACTCTGATGAAACACTAACAAGGTGAAGACTGGGATACTGAGATGAAACAAACGATTTCTATGAGTGTGTTTGAATAATGGTGTGTTTTTGCTTGATTTCACCTATATGAACTAATTCTTGTAACAGATTATGTATGCCATTCTTTGTTTCTGAAGTTGGGCTCACTTTAAAATAGCAAGACAAAAGTGGGTCTAAGAAACATAGACATAGACAGAGATACAGTAAAAGTAAAGTGATAAAATTGCCTGCTAGGCAATAATTTGAAAATACTAGAAGTTTGATTGTTGCTTATGAGAAGAACACCATATCTTATCTGTTCATTAGCAAATGCATTTCGATGGCAAGAGGGATGTCATATAGAATGTCTTGTCATAATGTGAAAACTGTTCATCCATGAGAGACATGAATTTTCCAAAATAATTGACCAAAGATACTTTATTTTAGCATTTACTGTTGCATATCAAATGAAATTAGAGTACACAACTTAGCAACTCCAAATATTGACTGCTACTCATGAAATTAATTTGTTAAAAAAAAAAAAAAAATCATATGATCAGACACAATTTAGGCAGGCTGTTAAATGTTGTACTAAAGATTTAATCTCAAACGGTTTTATATAAAATGACTATAGGTATAACTTTGAGAAATGTACACTGACAATTACTCTGATATCTGCATATGTCATTGTATGTGAGGCCCTTTGTGTGCATAGATGAGTGTCCTCTGGCCAAGTCTACCCTGCAGAGAACATAATCATGGCCCTGTCGTCTTCAGGTTAAAGGCTCACCGCTGGGTCTTTTGGCACTAATGTGGTTCCAAACTATAGGGGTCGCATTGCCTCAGCTACCTCTCTGCGCATTACAGTAGAAAGAATTTCATTCCCCATTAAAAGCCACCAGCAGGCTATCATGTGGGCCTACCTGCGATGGCATAAATGAGTCACTTAATGATAGCCATGCTGCAGGGAAGCGGTACTCAGACAAAGAAAAACTGATTGGATACTGATTTAGTGTGAGGGTCATAAGAATATGAATCAGTGTATCATATCTGGAGCTTATCATGTGGACAATGGGCGATAGGCGGGGAACACACTGCACAGGTCGCCAGTCAATCACATAGACACAGAAAAGTATTCACACTCAAATTCACACCCACGCCATTTGGAGTCGCCAATTATCCCCACATGCATGTCTCAGGGCTTTTTTGCGGAAGCCAGAAAACGCTGCACTAACTTCTCGTTCGTTCCAGATGATTGACTGACATAATTTTTAAGGTAAAAAAACAAACAAAAAAAAAAACACCCATTAATTATGAGGTTCTTGAAGAATACAGCATCCTTGAGGAAAGAACTGTATTCCTATATTCCCTCGGCTGCCAAAAGCAAGGTCAAGAGCACATAAAACAGGTTCTTCATGGAGTCTGGCCCGTAAGGCTTGTAAGCAACATGATTAATGACAAATCTGTGTTAGAACTAATTTGCTGTGCTACTCACCTCTTCATTGTGCTCTTTTGGTCTGTGATTTAGTGTCGCTGAGAGTTTGTTGACTTAATTTAAGATATGGGATTTAAAAATTACTGATCAGGGTTCCTCCCTTATTTACTGGTAGCATTCTTTGTGTTGCTTTTGTTGTACACCTGATAACATCTTATAACTTGCAACATAACGCTCCAAAGGAAACTCTACAAAAAAAATTGGTGCTCTAACTAGTGTGAAAATGTTAGAACATTCATACGATCTAGAAGATTCTGCTGGTTCAAAACAGCTTTGGACTCATCTGCAGGCCTTTCGATAAGTGATAAGTGAACTTTGAATTTTCTAAGTGACTTATCAATGGTCCCTTTTCGACTAAAACAGAGTCTTTTTTTGGTATGCCATTAAACATTTTATGCGTTGGCACTGCAAGATTTTACAGCATGGTGTTTAATTATTTGTCCCATTTTCCTGAAAAGTTTACTAAAATTCACAATAACCACCCTTCATATGAAACAATGATTGCTAAGGTGAAAGTCACGTACACAGTACTACGATCATATTTATATTTAATAAATAAGAATATTACACAAATACATATTAGTTTCAGTTAGTTCACTCAGACATATTCTGCAGTTCAATTACATACAGACAGATGTTTAAAGTCTTTATTTCTGTTCATTATAATGATTTCTGGCATTCAGCTATTGAAAGTATGACATTTGGAATAAAAATATATCAAACCAATGAAAAGATTAAGACACAAAGGTCAGGTTAGTGAAAATTATCTTCTGCACCTGCTCAATGGTTATTTTCTCTTAATCGCATAACCAACCCTTGATGGAACTCATATTATAATCTTTTGAACATGACAGTAAACTAATTCATTAACTGAGCTTAAATGTGAAAGTGCAAAATGCAGAGGGATGTTATCAGATTGTTTCACCAATAGTATTTATTCTCATCACTGAACACATCATTTAGCAAATCTCACTGATTTGGAGACTTTGAAATGTAGCACACTTGAGGGTGATTTAATGTCATTCTGAATTTTATTTTTCAGTCAAAACACCTGTTCCGAGTTTATCGTTGTCATCTACATTGCAGTTAATATGATTTATTCATAATTGACAACTAAACGTCTGCCGAAACCCTTGTACCGCCATCGGTACCAGTATCACAGATCGCAGACTGCATGACAACATTCTCAATGAATGTTTGTACCCTCCAGTTTCAGGGGTGGGAAGACAGGATGAGTGTATCCTAGTCATGGGGATGAGAAGAGGGTAAGCGAGCCATGTAGAGGAAGCCAGGGGGTGAGTGGTGATCTGAAAACTGACACCCTGCTACCTTCCCTGACCTCCCTGTCGGGCCACTCTGTTACCTGGACAAGATGGGAGGTATTAAGTGGCTCGCTGTCCCGCTAGGTTGAGTTGCTGATCCGTTAGCCAGGGAGGAAAGCCTACCCGACTCCCATCTTCACTTCAGTGGGAGCATTTGTTTTGATTTTTGTCCTCTCTTTCTCACAGACAAACCTGAGATGCCCAATTTATCTGGGGTAGAGTGAGGGGAAATAGGGCGCCTTGCCACTTGAACACTAGAACTTTAAGTCGGCAATGGTTCGCCGACTCTCTCAGCTAAAGTCTTCCTCGACTGTAATGGAATGCTGAAATATTTAAAACAACTGATTAATCAATGTAATGATCAACAATTAAACTGTAATTATATTTTTGATACAATCATCAATATAGATAACTTGACGTTGATATTTGTTTAAGCTGACGACTGCTAAATTCTTCTCTGCAGTAGGAAAATATGCATCCTGATTTTCCATTAATAATTTTTGGAAAAATTAAAGGCTTAATGTAAGGAATCAATAATGTGTGCAGGTGCCCACCCACATCTTCAAGCTGAGCCACACAAGCACTGGTGAGAGAACAGAAGGAACAATTTGCTCATTCTCAACCAAGACATGGGGGCTTTAGACGAAGGAAAAAAAAAGACACCCAATATCCAAAATCCCTCTCTCAGGGCCATCGTGAAGAATTCCCCCTCCTCTCCTCCAAACTATACCCTTTCACCCACCCTTTCCTCCTCTCTTCTTTGCTTTTTTAATCAAGCCGTCTGGGGTTGTCAGGTCTTTTGAGACGAGGACTCCCAACCATGTGAAAAGTTAATCCCTTGTGGGCCTTCTTCTCCGTGGCGCTCATCTCCCTGGGAACACTGGTGGTGGCTTTCAGGCAGGTGGCAGTGGGTGATGGGGTGGGGGTGAAGAAAGGGAAGAGCCGTAGATGGAATGATGGAGAGTGAGATGCATTCTGGGCCACCCCTTGACCAGCGGATCAAGACAGAGAAAGGTACGGATTGTCTCCAATCCTCAATCGCCAATCCTAAACCCTACACTTGTGCTGGTGGCCCTGTCTCTGCCAACAGCGTGCCCTCAGTGTGTCTACTGCAGCAACCAGGCAGAACACACTTCATTTCTTCCCTTCCCCTCCACTGCTCTGTCTGTCTCTGCACTTTCTCACAATTCCCAGCATCAAGACTTTTCGATGAGCCTCCTTGCCTCAGTGACAGACAGCGTGAACAGAGAGCCAAGAGGATTTGCGATGTGAAGAGCAAGTCGAGTGGCTTCTGAAGGAAGACAGTGCTTCACAATGAAGAGCCCAAAACCCCTCTGCTGCAGAACTGCACCCCCTCTTCCTCTCCCCCCCCCCCCTCCAAGCCACTCAGCTTTAAGCGTTATGCTTCAGTCATCTTGGTCTGGGTCAAAGCAAAAACTCTCAACACATTCCTAGGGTGTCCTGCCCCAAGGTGGAGCGCATAATAAATCCCAAACGATATAGAAAAAAAAGGCCATAGATTCTCCTAATCAGCTGTTTCAGAGAACACCAATAAAGACAGACTTATGCATTTATATCAGTATAGTAAGTTTTGTTTTCTTTCTTTGTTTTCAAATAACCGATTGGGGATGGACAGAGAATATGACTCCCCCAAACCTCCTTTGGTAGACCGAAGGAGAAAGAAGAATATGCTCTTGAATGCTTGTTTTGCAGTGCACTTTTTCCCTCTCTGCACCCCTCTCAGAGCAAAGTGCCATTGGAGATATAGACAGGCTCGGTCAGCCATCTTAATCCCTCTCTCTTGTCCATCTCGCTCTCCCTATATCTACCGTGACCCCACACACTCTGTCTTTCACACACACAGACTCCTTCCTCTTCTTCCTCTCATTGGGTAAGCTCGGAGCCCCGCCACTTGAAAAAAAAAAAAAAAAAAAAAGAGCTGGAGGCAGAGAGAATCCTAGTCAGAGGGGGTGTGCATGGTAAGATTTGGGAGTCTGTAAAGGTCAGCACGGACTTTGTTCAATCTGAGGGTTTATCTCAGCAACAGCAAGGGCCGGACAATGGGGCCACTCGCCGCGCGACAGAAACCCAAGCTGCGGCAGCTAAATTACTTCACTGATAAGGCCAAATTAGAAGCACTGGGACCCCGGAGGCCAGGAAAAAGAGTAGGACGGAGCGAAAAAGAAAGGAAGCAGAGCAGCAAAAGAGGGAGAGGCCACATAAGGTTGAGTGAGAGGGTTGAAAAATCAATGACTAACAAAAGAAAAGATTTAAGTGTGTGATCTTGGTAGAATTAGAGCTCATGTTGTGTATTTTGACATGGAGGCGCATAAAGGCTTGTGGATGAACACTTACCGTTGAAAAAGAGTCTGCTAAAAGGAAAAAATGTGACACCATTTTAAGACTGATAAAGATCAATAGAAAAACACACAAATCTTGTGGAGTTGTTTATTATGTTCAAGAGCAAATTATACAGAAAAGAAAGTATATCAAAGTCTTCAGATTTTGGAAAAAGTCACAAATTGAATGCAATATTATTTATCTATTTTTTGTTAGATATTTAGTGAAGTAACTAATAATAATAATAATAATAATAATAATAATAATAATACTGCGACAGACTGGCGATTTGTCCAGGGTGTACCCCGCCTCTCGCCCAGAACGCAGCTGGAGATAGGCACCAGCAACTCCCGACCCCGTTAGGGAGAAGGGTGACCGGAAAATGGATGGATGGACGGATAATAATAATAATAATAATATTAGCGATAATTCCTTATTGTAGGTGTACCAGGTCTTATTTACATAATCAAGCAATGATTAATTTATGGTAACTTTAAATTGCTCAAAAATGTCTTTTTAAAGTGAAACACAAATGGAGAAAAAGAAAATCAATGATATGTTGGACAAATAATATATAGAACAGATTGACTTCTGCACCCACAGAGACTCCACAGGACTGGAGCATGAGAAGTTGCAAAAAAATATTGACATGTTCTTCTCGAATACCTTACCAGGCAGGCATTGTGCTTCAAAGTGCATCTGAAACACAGCACAAACCCTTTGTCTACTTCCTGATGTGCTCTTATACAACGCAGTCGCATGTTTTGTGTTGCTGCAAGTCTTTAAAAGCCCTCTGCAGCATTGTGAGCTCTTGGCCAGCAGAGGGGAGCACGCTTTGTTACAGGAAAAGCTCGGACTCCATAAAATGACATCAAACAAAGCCTCATATAAATTGTTAATCATGAACAAGGTCTATAGCTTTTAATAGGTGTAATATTTCATTGTCTAAGATTAAGTAGTTACTCTTCATCAGGGGGTGCCCAAAGTCGGTCCTCCAGGGCATGAATCCTGCATGTTTTAGTTTTCTCCCTGGGGGTAGTAACCTTTTCAGCATCTAAATGTTCTTCTTAGGCCTTCCAACGAGCCATCGTTGGATCCAGGTGCGTTAAACCAGGGAGAGAACTAAGACATGCAGGACGCCGGCCCTCGAGGACCGACTTTGGGCACCCCTGCTCCACATCATTACAGAAGTGATGGAAAAAAAAGTGCAAGTCTAAAGATAGTGATGCTTTTTATACACTGAGAAGTAACTACCCTATAATTTAAAAACAAAAATTATTTGTACATCAGTCATAGGCACAGAAGTCCTGCAGATGTACAGTACAATCACTCACTTCCCCCACAGGAATATACTGTTGTTCTGTTATTTGGCATGACTTCTGCATCACATGCCTCCAAGCAAAGCGTTTCATGGTGTCAGGTCATTTTCCTGGTTCTTTTTTGTCTTTCAGAGGTTACACGCTGGGTACCACTGGGTACCAGCTTCCTTGATATCTGCTCACCTCCTCTCTGGAAAAGGTGGCACAGAGCAGAATCATATGACATCTGCTGAGGATAGAATGATGGAGAGAATCGGGACGCAATGTTGCAAGCATTAAAAGATTTGCGCTGATTAAGTGGGACTCTTTGGCCTCACTTTCTCTAAGGACTTTCAAACTAACTTTACTGTTGCCAATGTCGAAACAAATTAAGCCAAGCGCATTAATAGTAATTTGCACGTCTAATTGTTCACTTGCTTCCACATTCTTCCCTTGCTGAACCCCAGTGTAGCTTGTATGTCCTCAACTGAAACCTATTGTTGCTGTTACTGTGAAATGAAATAGTGTTGCATGTATTTAAATTTTTCTTTCACTTTGACAATTATTTTCAGACGCCATCTAATCAATAGAGTCCAGATTCCAACAAATGCTCTGAAAAAGGTGAAGGCATGGCACACAAGCACAAAGTCTGGTCATAGATAATGGGAAGATGGATGAAGCTAACAACAGAACTTAAGAAGAAATTTCCTATAGACTAAAGATTTGCGGACTTGGGTGGCGGTTCATCTTCTAGCAAGACAATAACTGTAAACATACAGGCAAAGTTACAATGGGATGACTTTGATTAAACAGTATTAATGTGTTGAATATTTCTATCAGGGTCCAGACGTAAATCCCAGACTTGAAAATTGATGTCCACTCATGTTCTCTTTTGAATCTAACCGCACTTAAAAATAAGAATGAGGTATGGGCAAAAGTTCGGCGTATAGATGGTTGACACATATCTAAGGGACCCTTAGCCTTTTTGAAAATCACATAATTTTTCTTTCACGTCAAAATGATGCAATGATGCAAAATGATGTTGGTCTACACCACAAAAAAACAGTAGACTACAATAAAGATGTGCTTCTAACATGATAAAATATGAAACAGTTTATCAAGGGGTATGGACACTTTTGCAAGTCACTGTACATGTTAGAAATGCACACATACACCTATTAACATGCATCTACCAATTCACACTGCCTCTAAATCCACCTCTCTGTCTCATGTGGATAACAGGCCAGATGTTGTCCTCAGTGACAGTAGAGGAGAAAAACTGTGAAAATCACTTGAGCGATTGCGGAGACTTTCCGAAGCAAAGCCGTCCCTGGCATGTTTGACACGTCAACAGTTCAACACTGTTTTTAGACTTGATGTCATCATTGCACTTAGGTTCTCACTCTGCCGTGTTTTTTTAAATGACCAGTCAAGGAAAGAAAAACATGGGAGAAGTCACTCTCCTGCCTGCCTGTCTCTGTCTTGCATGAGTTTTGGTGACTATAACTACTATAACTTACAATCCTGCATAACTTCAAACTCAATCACCTATTTAGATTTATACATACACCCATGTACTGTATTAATATTGTGCTATCCTTAACTTTTAAATGGGTGTACTTGCAAAATAACATTCTGCAAGTACAGCCTTCTGCAACCATATGTACACAGAGCCTACTTTTACTTGCACCCATTTTACTCAGACAAAGACACAGTCTGTGCCAAAGCACAATTCTTTGCACCTTATAAAATGTAATTAAAAGGCACAGCAATGTGTCGTGCTTCCCTCTCGCTGCACCGCTCACACAGAATAATCATTTCTACAGCCATGTGGTTTTTGGTCCATGTTGTGTGTCCGAATATAGAAAATGGCAAATGCAGCGACCACAGGATCCCGCTTAATAGGTCCCCACCTCATGCTTAAGTTAAAGAAATGTTAAGTTGCACAAAGGATTAAAATCCAAAGAAATTGCAAGTGTGTGCATGTAACTGGCTTTTGAAGACTTACAGATGGGAGAGAAAGGAAAGGATGCTTCTTTCTCCTCCTCTTAGTAGGAGGAAAAATCAGTATAAACAAGATTTTACAAATATCATCTTCCACACCAGCAAAGAGCAATGTCACTGTCTGGTGCTGCCTCAAGGCACTCAGTGATGGAACTATTCATCAGGGCTATGATGAACGATGAGGTTTCACTAGACACACGCAGTGTGGGCTTGAAGGAAGACTGGATACAAGTTACCTGTGCTTCACCACAGAGGACTGATGGCCTGACATAAGGGTTTTTAAATTAATGTTTAAAGCATGTCTGCAGAAGGGAAACCTCATGCTAATAAAGGGTCGCATTGTGGCAGGGATGCGAGAGGAGACTGTGGGGGTGCCATTCGGGCAAACAAGAGGTTCCATTCAGAATGCTTGGCTAGAGTGGCCGAGGTCTTAAAACCAGTGACCAAGCAATAACAGTCCAAATCCCTGTGACAATATTTGTTGAGTTCTACTCCCTTCAAAGACGGATGACTTTAGCCCAGTGTGCTTCCTCAAAAGCCCACACCTTTCATCTGCCCTATGGATTAATTTATTAACTAATTAACAGATGCTGGTAACGAGTTATGAACAAATGATAAGGCATCAGAATACTAATCAAACCTGACATTTAATTTGCTGCCTTGCATACTTGTTATCAATTACAGAGTTCGTTGAAAATAATTGACAATGGTTTTCGCAGGGACACAGGAGGCTTGTCTTTAAGGTTAATAAAAAAGCGTTGCGCTGCTGCACTGTTACCAGGAGCAACGGCGACCATATGTTTAATATTAGAGGAAATCTGTTCCACTGGAGTGCTCCGAAAGCTGGGAAAATTGGATTAAATTGGCTAATGGCATGTTTAAAACCGACATAAAATGAATGTGAATGGAAGATATTACAGCACCCAAACCCGGGACTTGCGGTGTTATAAACTTTCTGTGGTGTTTTCGCTCTGTGTATAAACTTGGGGTTTCTGTCAAAGTCAAATAATGATGACAGAAACCACATATTGTTGGTCAATACTGTTATTAGAACCCACATGTTCAATGTCCTTTTCATTACCATCTGAGACTAGGCAAATATCCCAAATCAACTTTGTATGTTTAATAAATAGTTTTATATATGACTCCCCCCAGAAGTATTGGCAATCCTGATAAAGATGTGTTAAAATTCTTAAAACAAATGCTTGCAGTATAGCAGCAGCAGCACAATCACTGCGAACAGTTTGGCAAACGCCAACCTTTGATATGTATTCAGTGGGGAATAACTCCATTGTCATGATATAAAACTGTAACATACTTGTTATTAATTGCATAGTTCATTGAAAATAATGTTCTACATACATTGGTATCCCTGAAAAGTCCTTTCAAACTAACATAAATAAAACATCTAAAAAATATATATTTTACCGCAAACATAAGTCTTGTTCTCCATTTTCTCTATATTTAAATTATAAATATGTTATATGTTTCTAAATATGTCATTTAGAAAGATCAAACAACAATTACCATAAAAACAAAATCAAACTTCTCAAACAATCGTCACTCTTTGAAGAAGCAAAAGTTTCCTTATTGTATACAAACAAAAACCTGTCAAATTTATTTGCATCTGCTGAAGATAACATGTAATTATAATGCTGCAAAAAAGTACACTAACACTAACACAGGTAATTGAATATCTGCAGTCATTTTTCCGGATTCCTCCATGCTCTTGGAGTAATTTTGAGATGTGTATGTTTGGTGGAAGCCCGTAGCCTTAACAATTACTTTGAAGCCATTTCCAATGAATGAGTTTGGTTATTTTGGGGGACAATGTGTTACTTTCTGAATTATTTTAACCTAGTTCAGCCAAAAGAGTTCTCTTTCCAATAAATGGGTTAGTTACAATAAATTTCTGGTTAGTGGAGTAAATTTATATAGCACATCATAGTCCTGCTGCTGTCCACTCTAAGTAATTTACTGTAGATCCACATTGACCCATGTGTATCTATGCACAACACACAGCTTGGATAAATGCCTTGTAAGGCGCATCAACATATTGCATGAAAGACCTGGGATCAAACCCTCAACCTTTAGAAAGCAATACTCTACCCGCTGATTCTCAAGAATTATGAGGATGATTTTGTTTAATCATGCATCGAGTTCCAGATTTAAAATATTTGAAAACTGTATTTTGCATTTACTCAATGTATCTTTGACTGATCATCTGACATATTTAAGTACAACAAAGCAAAAACAAACCAAACAATACTTTTTTTTTTTACTATACTAAAAGGCTCAGGTGGGCTTTTAATATAACCTGAATCTTTCTCTTTTCTGCTAACCTAGACATAAATGGGTACAACTTGAAAGACCTGCTGTGTTTCATTCTGATTGCCTTTAGATGAAGGACTCTCACCTCAGGTAAAAGCACATCAGAGTGGGGTCTTGATTTGATTACTAAAATACCTAATAATGACCTCATTTACATGAAAAACACATGCCCCCCCACCACAGATACCATACATCAATACTATATATGACGTGGGCTTCGATCAACCACAAACAATATATAATTAAATAATTAAATGATGTTGGGATGAAACATAAGAATAACTCGGATCTGCCTCGATGTTTTATCTTTGTTTCATCAGCCTGGTATCAGTCACCTAAAGGGTCAAGGATCAGAAAGATAAAAAGAAAACTTTTGTGTGAGGATAAACAGATTACAGAGGATGCAAGACATTGGGAATATCTTGCAGCACAGGAACTTGGCCATCTGCCCTCCTCAGTCAGAACACAAAAGCTGAACAAACACTTCAGGATTGAGGAGGTGGACCAGGACAGATATGTATTGAGGTGTGCCAGGGCTTTTCCACTCAAAATGTATATAAAAAGACTTTAACCAAAGTAACATGGCATCCATTTGAAAAGAGAGCTGTCACAGCAGAACAGAGTAAAGGAGATACATGTTCCCATGTATGGATAAGTATTTGTCACATGGGAACATGGCGACATAAGAGTGCTCACCAGACGTCTTAGCCTATCATTAAGTCAACAACTGGGCAAACAGAAGAGCTCACATTTTTCCCCCTCTTTCCACACATCACTGAATGAATGATACTGATACGGAAAATCACCCCACAAAAAGTAAACAGAGAAGGAATATGGGGACAGTGTGGAAGAGGTTTGCCAAGAAACAATGTCATCCCAAGGTGTTCAAGTGCACACAGACATGACTGCAGGGCTGACATGGACTCTTTGATACATGTTTTCGGGATGACCTATGGTGACCTTGTACAAACAGTCTATATCAATGGACATCTCTAAATAAAGCTCTATGATATGCCCTTGTTGTTTCCAGTGTAACTAAGTCCCCTTCAGGCATTTTACTATGAACATAAGCTGAAAAATTGCCAAGGAAGTAGTTTTACCTTTCCACATTTAGTGAGATTGTTGTACAAAACCTAATGAGAGGCACTCATGATGAGGCCAGAGAGTGGTAAAAACAAAAAGAAGAAAAAAACACCCATCTGTCACAAAGCAGGCTTAGGTACAATCAGACACACATCAAGAAGACAAAGCTAATATGTCTGTTTCCTTAAGATATCCACAGATGTCTTTCTTTGGCATATATTGCTTTGTGAGAATCCAAGAAACATCAGGACAGTGAAACTAGTCAGGTAGTCAATGAGGAGCACGATACCTCAAGCCACTGTACGTTGACATGCCTCTATCAATAGACAAGTCAGGTCAATCTACCAGCCTGATAATAGCAGCAGTCACTCTTGCACTTAGATCCCTTTGCTGTACTCTCTGTGGGTCGTGCTTCTCTCGGCTTGCTAAGACCTTCCTATCCACAGGGGTAACCAGCCCTGCACACACAGCTAGAAAGAGACAGAGAGACACAAATGTACACACACTGAGGACTGGGGGCCTGACGTTCTATCATGTTGTGCTAAAGGGGGGGGGCATAATGGTTTTTAAATGGATGACTCAGTGCAGGCCCAGAGAGGGCGTCTGAGACAGAAGAGAATGGTCATGGCCTGCAGCAAAGCAGCTCGCAGATTGAGCTGTCCGTCTTGCTAAAATGAGCCAGAGTTAACACCTTAGCCAGTTCCCTAAGCCGCAGGACAGACAATAGTCGACTTCCCCTCTGCCTCGCTCCTTTTTTCTCTGTCAGTTCTACTCTTTCACTCTCACTTTGTATTATTCCATTTTTCTTTTCACCAGTATGCACTTCCACTCTGGCTTCCAGAAAGCCTCAAAGCATCCAACATATTGTTGCGCTTATTTGATTCATCTAAGGGCAAGAGAGCTTGAAAAAGCGATATGGGTTACTGCAAACGTGGATTGTAAGTGGCTTGTATAAACTGTAGCCTGTCTAGTACATATAGCACACACACTCCCCATTGAACCCAATGAGAAATGTTATTATGAAGACACAATGGAGGAGGATAGTTGGGAAGAGTAAGAGCTTCTTAAAGAAAGTATGTCCAATGAAATTGATATTTAAATTGAAATGTAGAAGGTCCTTCATTCCCCTTATAACAAAAACTGGACTTCAATGCACAACCAGTAAATGGAGAAGAGTGGAAGAAGTTGGTCAGACAGTATGTCGTAGAGAAATGCTCCCCTTAAACACTGTTTACTCACCTTGGTAGTCATTTTTATTTTAACACAGCTGTTCTTGGCAGCTGCTGAATGTAACTAGCAAGATAACTTGTGATCTAAATCTGTTAGTTTTAATATTAAGTGTTCAGTTAAGTTATTTTTTCAATGTAGTTGAGTTAGTCTATGCCATTACTGCTCATTACACATTTGTCGATTTTGTCTAAGGCTGAAAAATAAAATACTTCACAAACATTAATCTCAAACGTCTAGTGCTGCAACAGAACTATGCATTTATGTCATCAGTTCACCTATTTTTCTCCCACCTTCATTCGCTACGAACCAGCATTCAGAAGTCATTCCTTCGTCTGTCTATTTATCTAAGAGCAGAGGCAGTAGATGGGTAGAGGAGCTGATGGTGAAAGGAAAGAAATATGGGCTTTAAGGGACTCCTAAGGGAGTCTCTTGATGACTATCAACAGGCCCACTGTTATGACTGTCTGTGATAAGAGTCTGGGAGAGGAGAGCCTCTGAAAGTTTCCAGCCTCAGTCCAGACAGGACATTTTAAAAAACAGAACCTTAGCCAGAGTTAGTACTGCTATTATCATTTACAAAAGAAAACAGATCAGTTTCTCTGAATTAGAAAGCTTGGAAGACAAGAACAAATGCATAACACTGGAAGGAAATAAAACTTAAACAAAATTGACCCCAAGTTTTAATTTTAATTTGAAAATATTAAGTTCAATTTGTTATAAAATAACACTAAAAGTGCAAACATCATAGCAGAATTAGATTTTTAAGCGCTCAAATGCATTTTTCTTATTCTTACTAATTTAAGGGGACAAACACACAGCAATAGTCTTTCTCACAACTTTGAAGACAATCTGCGAACTTTATGAAAAAGACATTGTAGCAGCTTCCAAACTCAATTCAACCTGTGTTGGAACAGCTTATTGAGATCTCCTAGTCCAAACTCAAGTTAGATCAAAATAGAGAACCCTGTCCAGGAACAGCACCCTGAGAGTCACTGGTGTGTGACTCGTGAAATAATTTGGATTCTATTTCTGTCCGTTAAAGCTACTGCATTTTAAAGGATAAATATGAGAGAATTTATTCACCTAAAAAGGTCTCAGATTGTGACACGGTGTGAAGTAATAGTCTTGAATTAGGAAATAGCCACATTTGACTCTCTCTTTTCTGAAATATTTAAGTATTTATGCCCGCATACTTGTTTTGTTGAAACATTGAAAGAAAATTTGGTCTTTTCCTGCAACTCAAAGACTTGTAGCAGTTGTATATGCATTAGCCAGATGACTGGAGAAAGATGGAAAGGAGGAAGAAAACAGAGAAAACATGAGAGCTAGGGGAGGGTGTAGCTTTTGGAAGTAAGCCCTGTGCACCCCAAATGGCCAGCCATGATGTGAACTTTAAAAAGGAAAATGTTGCACCTGGCATGTTGCCACGTAGAGTGTGCCTGTGTACTTTAATAGCCTGCATACTGCTTAAACTGGTGGGAAGAAAAGAGTGTAAAAAGCATGAAAAAAAAAGTTACTGGAACTGAAACTATGAAAATCACCCTCTTTGGTTTTCTTTAACCCTGTCAGCTACAGATGTGTGAAAATTGTTTAAAACTATAATTTTATTTGAATCTGTAGTAGGAAATAAAATCTTAATTCTCACAGTGCATGATAGGGAGATAAATATGGGTTCTTTCTAACAATTGGTTCTTTGAATTAACTTCTTTCTTATAGCCATTCTAGACTTAGGAAGAGCAACACAAATTTTGAGAGTGAGGTAAGGCCTGCTGCAGTAAAAGAGGAATTTATTTTAAGGCATTCAAACATCTTCAGCAGGCATTCCAATAAATGTCAGGGACACTAAATGATAGTGCCTCATTTTTAAAGTTTTGAATGTCAGTAGAATATTGGGAATACATTCAGGCAACAATATGTACAATTCCACAAAACAATCTAAAATAGGGGCGCCACATGGGTCTGTGATAGATTGAGAGACTCTGTACTTAATGCCGTTGTCACCGGTTCAGTTCCCAATCCTGTGCCATTGATTACATCTCCTTTCTGTCTCTGCTCTTCTTCCTGCCCATTTAGTGTTGAATAAAGGCATGTAGTCCCACAAAAACATTTAAGACAAAGCAAAATCTAAGATAGCTGTTGTTGTTTAATGGTCATGCAGCAATAGTTATCAAGGGCCATGATTAGGACATCTATGTCTGGGTTCTTTGTCACTCACAAAAGTAATTTGAGACTATGTGTATGCTGGGTTCTAAAAGTGAACAGTGATGGACTCGGTAAGAATGAGAAGCAGGCCAGTAGATTTCATCCCTGATTTGGCTCGTGAGAAAGAGAGACAGGAGTTCCATCCTGCCCCCAATGAGCTCACTGAAGCAACTTCAATATCCTCTAATGTCATGTTGAAATGAAAATTAATAGTTCAATATGCCGCCACCGCGCTGGACCACGCGTCTACCATTTCCATATCAGATGGCGTGACCAAATGAGTGCGCTCGTTTCATACCGACGCCCATAAAAGCTGATACCTCCACTAATCAGACAGATTTTTCCATCTGACATTGTGGTGCGGCTGCAGATGAGCGTATTACGCTTATGTAGATGTGTGGGAGTATCTCGCCACACGGGTATCAAGGATGAGGTCAGATAATAAAGGGAATGCAAATGGAGTGATCATTGATATTCTACACTGATGATGAGATGTATGCTGCTGAGAACCAACAGTGATAGGTGGAAATCTGAATAGAGAGCTGCTTATGTAGTCAACAAATATCCTCAGTGTTGTTTCATTTATTGTCTTCCTGTGTCTGATCCACAGAATACATATGGCAAGAGCAATAGCGGAGGAAAATGATTCAAAACAGCAATTAATATGGACTCCATAGAGGCTCCTACCTCCCATCCAAAGGAGCTGTCTTTGCCTGTGGACCCATGATGCTTTGTGCTGTGCAGGCCAAACCTTTCACCAGCACAAATGCGAGCCTTGGCCCATATGCCGAGGCCTGCGCCGGGCACGGAGGATTCCCGCAGCTCCAGCTCAGCGGGAATGGGAATGTCATCGGGAATGTAGACGGGCGCCTCGTAGGGCGAGCCCTCCTTAGGTGTGGTGAAGTCCTGGTCGTTGCTGCTGCTGCTGTTGTTGTTGTGGAGATGGTGTGACGTGTAGATGTGTGGGTGCAGCAGGTGGTGGTGATGGTTGTTTTGATGCGAAGGAGTCGGGGAGGGCAGAGGTGACATGTTGATGATGCCGTCTTCTGCGTCTTCTTCTGGGCTATCGGCGCTGCCAGCTGCTAAACCCGGGAGGTCGGCTTCTGCGTCGTACATGCTGTCAACTGGCTCACTGTCATCTAGGGAAAACGAGACAAACACAGGTCTGTTAGTAACATCTCGAGGGCAATCGTTGTTCAGCCAATTTATGCTTCTGAAAACAAAAACTGAAACGTTTGGTCACAGTTCACTCTAAGTGGGACTAAACTTATTAGAAAACAAAAAGATTTTGAATGTGTTTGTCAAAAACTGCCAGTCACAAAGAATCCCTGTGCTTGCTATTGCTTCATGGAAACAATTTGATTTTATTATGCTCACTGTGTCCTGCCAGGGCTCATCTTACACATAATGAATGACTATCACTGACTTGGTTAGTCTCTTCACCTACTATTATTGTCACAGCCAAGGACTGACAAAATGATTGTGCTTCCACCAAAGTGGAAATGATGATGAGTATTATGTACGCATGGATGCACTTAACTTTTGGCTCCAAGTTCGAGCCCCGTTCACTCGGCATGTTCAGAATATTGCTGTAGGCACTGAAAGTTTGCAACTGTGCTCAAGTAAATGCATGTATGTGATTGATATGTGACATTATCTATGACTGTGTTTTTTTTTTTGTTTTTTTTTTGTTCTAAACTACACCAGCATATACAATTTTCTGGACAAATCAAAACATGACTGCTATACAAAGCTATGAACAGATCTGCTAAATATTTGTGCTCTTTTTTTTCTATAATGGCTCAGTGTATCAAACTGTTTATTTTCTGTACTTTCTCATCTGTTCTCTTATCTTTTAGTCATTTGCAGCTAAATGATGCTTATATTTCCCAGTTATTCATAGAATGTAACTTATTTTTCTTAATGTTTCTTCCAGTTTTTGTGTCTGGATGTTTCTCCTGATAAAAGGAAGTGTTTTTTCTCCACTGTCCCCTTGACATATTTTTCTTCAATGAGCACTACATGATGAACTGGATGACATAATGAATTCAGTTGACATTGGTACCTTGAGCTGACATTCCTTGTAATTTGGTGCCATACCAACATATTAATAAAATATATATTTTTTAAAAAAGCATAAAATGCCAGATTAGAAGTTAAGTCACCACCACAAACTTCTAGCGTTTCCTTTGTCCTATCTAGACAAATTCTTGTATGTTTAATCAATCGACCACTATGCATTCTCTATCCCTCCTTACTTATTCAAGACAAAGGAGAGTCCAGTTTGTTCTTTGACACACATGAGATTTTTCTTCTTCATGTCAACGGTTAAAGTTGTAAATTGACATATTAGTTTCAAATGTGAAATGCTGAACCTTGGAAGCATGAGCTATGGTCTCTTTAGCACCTGGCAAACTAAGCAGCATGTACACATAAAAACTGGGAAACTTATCATATAAGTCTGAGGTCGTAAAGCCAACCGTTTATGACTGATTTTGCGTCATCCAGGAATGTTTAATGGAAAAGAAACTCTTTTTTTTGTTAATGATCACCACTTCGGAGGGGTTTAGAGGGGGCACGCAACTAAGCACTGGAACATGCAGGCCAGCAGTAGCTTCCACACTTTACGCAGATCAATTAAAGTTTTACAACTCGGCTCTATCTGCTGCTCTCCCTTTACACAATCAGAAGTGTTCTCAGGTTGTTAAACACTTTCTCTCACCTACAAACCCTCCTCCCCAAAACTGTCACTGGCACTTGACCCATTGACAGTCATTTTGTCAAGCAGAGAGAAAGACTTAGAAAAATCTATTAAACACCATTTGGCTGTTAGGAGATCTGTGCACAGAAAATGTACAGAGGCATCACATAGAAGGAGATACGTTGTGTTGTTGAAGCATTTAGGTGTAAATCTTATTTTCTGGGTTAGAACCGCTTTCCTATAGTTTAACAAAAAGACAGACAAGTCAAGAAAAGAAAAAAAAACAGTAAGTAGGGATGTGATAATATCATCCTGAAAGAAGACAGAGAGAAAAAGGTAAGGAATGTATCCAGTGATGACAGAACCGCTTAAAAAAAAAATAAAAAGCTGCATGTTTGTTCTGAAAATAAAAAGCCCAGATAGAGACGTGGACTCCCTGTGGGTTTTAAAAAATAAAAAAATAAGGCCAGATAGTGCCTTCCTCTCCCTGGCTCCTCATGTTGTTCTTTCTCTTACCGTTCCTCTGGCCCATATCCTTCTTTTTTTACGGGGAGCTATTTATCCTGATTACATCAGGGGTCAATCATTAATTCGCACCTTGGGGGTCCCCGCGCTGGCTGCGGCTACAATGGTCTGCTTGTTCGAGCGGCTGTTATTCCAGTGGAAAACTACTCTGCTCTGCCTGAGAGGCAGGCTCAGGCCACATGAAGGCATCCCATTTATTTGATAAATAGTAAATGCATGCCATAAGCGGCGCTCTTTGCTTTGTAGCATCGCTCGCAATAAACTGAGATCTCGGGGCAACGTACAAATGCAGACGCGGACCGTTACACAAACACACATCTGTTTTCAACTGAAGGAGCTGTTACTGCACTGTAAACACATGTGCACCCCATCAGATGGTGTTAATGGTAAAGATGATATCTTATAGTTACTGCATGTCTTCTGGAAATCGGGCAGGACATAATGCGACATTAAGAGCGAACGAGGTAAAAATGTTTTCAGAAATATACAAACAAATTTTTCTTTCAATAACCTGCATTTAAAAAAAAAAACACAAAAACTGAGATGTAGATAGCAACGCAATCAGCGTTGCCATGGCAAAATGACTTGACACAGCACCAAAAATCAGAGGTTTAATCGAAAGCCTTACAACGGGCAAATTATTCTGTGGTTGTGTTTAATCAGAGTGTTCTAGACTTAAACGCTGAAAGATAAAATCTGGAGTCATTTTCTGCCGTCTGCCTGGACGCACACAAACACATGTGCCTTGTGGCGCGTAGACTGAGCCGAATTGTTGCCGTCCTCCGTGCGTACAGGAACAACACAGACTGCATGCAAGAAATCTGAGGCGGAGATCTGTAAATCATTCATGAAATATGGACCAAACTGAAGTCTTGCAAAGTAGGTATCAATGCATGTTTTAAGGAAAATGGCACAAAGAAGGATTCTTGTCAGGTTGTTCATAAAGAGATCCATGATATTAATGGAAGACTTGTAAAGATCTACAGCTGTGGTGATAGAAATAGCTGACACGACAACTATTTGTCATGCACTTCATAAATCTGGCCTTTAGGGGGGAAGTGGCTTTCATTTTACAGTGAAAATGTACATTTAAAACATGAAAAATGAGGTGTGACGGAAAACTAACACTGCATGCAGCATCTGAAGTGAAGAACGGTGAAGGCAGCATCATGCTGTAGGGCTGATTTTCTCAGCCAGGAAGGGAAGCTGGTTACAGAAAATGGGAGGATTATGAAACTGAAAACAGCTTTAGTTCTGAAATAGGAGCTATAAAAGGCTGTAAAAGACTACAGAGGCTCATCCTCCAGAGAGACAACAACTCTAACATAACTGGAGCGACAACAGAATGATTCAGATCCGATGATGCAAGTCCAATCCCAGAGGACCAATGTTCTGCTACTGTAAGAATTACTGCATACGACATACCAGAATCAGATAGGTGAATTACCACATGTAAAAGCAGCAAAGTATCAGCTTTTTAAGGACTGAGGGGATAAATCACAGACTTAAAAACTGGTGTTCAGATATTAGTCTGACTAATTTTAAGAAATTATTCTAAGAAAAAAAATAATTGTAGTGAAAGATGGTTAAATGATTGAATCTGGAGTGCAAACGATCACCATTTTCTTTCCTCATCACAATTATGCTCAACTTTGCATTAGTTTATCACATAAAACTGCAATAAATCACAATTTAGTTTATGGCTCCAATGTAAAATTAAAAGTGAAAATAGCCAGTACTACCCCAGTAGTTTTGCAAAGCACCATAATTAAGAGGAAGAAGTACAAACGCAATGATGCATTATTAAACGATTTGTGATTTCTGGAACCAGGTGCATCCAAGCAGGCATTTTGGAGTCATGGTCGTCACTGTAATAACTTTAAAAGGAGATCTGGAAATGGGACGTATGTGCCAGTGATGGCTATCATAAAATGCACACACACATACACAAACACATATACTTTCCTTCTCTCTTCAACACGCACGGAGGGAGACTGTATCTTTGTCTGACCGTAAACTGATCTGGTTCAATTCAAAATGAAAGCCAGCCACTGATGAAAAGACAGTATCCAGGGAAAAAAGGCAAAACTATGCAAAATCCAGCACAGGCTCCAAATATGGGGAGGAAAAAAAAATCATCTGGTTAAAAAAAAAAAAAAAATGAGGCAGAAGGAGAGTGTGTGGATCATGACAAATATGAAAAATGGGTAGCTGGTTGAGCAATAAATGACCAAACATTTTGATGTGGGAGCTCTGCGCGAGCATGTGTGCAAAGCCTGCAAAAGCCAAGCCCTAATCTGCTGTTGGTGCCACTATATTTATCAATATGGTCCCACTTTTGCTGTTTTACGGGACCACTAGATACCTGCTCCCCCTCTAGCAAGCAAGCCTTTGATGATTCTCTCTACAACAACCGAACTGCCCCTCCTTCCACCTCACATGACATAAACCAGGAGGGATGCAGCTGTAAAAATCAAAATGAGGGCAACTCAAACACCCAGAACTGTACAATAGTTAATTTTTCCACAGTGGCACTGGGGTACCATATAGCCAAAATGACGCACAGATGTAAGGATTGCGAAGGAGCTGCCAGTGGGGAGGGCGTGGGGTTGGAAGCAGTGAGTGAGCAAGGCGAACACGGTCAGCTGCAATACCAGAAAGCCTCTCAGACTGAGAAACGCTGAGCCGTTTCTCCAAGCAAAGGCACCACAGAGGATTTCCAAGCAACACTTCAAAACTGCGATACAACTTCGGCTCGGTGAGAAAAAGACGGCGAGCGAGAAAGAATGCGAGACGGCAAGAGAGAAAGAAACCACAGTTGCATAAGCACAGCTGCTTTACATAATAATTCCACAATAGCCATGACATGCTCTAATTGTAGTCGTGCTTATGTTGTGTTACATGCTATCATGAGTCACGTTCTTATGTGAGTAGGAAAATGTGTAATGAAATCATGTTTTTTCATGATCTAATTTGACTTGAAAAGACAAAAATTTAGCTGTTCAAATCCAAAGCCAGCACATCCCCACTCCCACGCATACACACACACATAGTATGTTTGGCTCTCTTCACAAGGACTTTACATTGACTTTAATTTGTTTTTCACTCATTTCTATAGCCTAACTCTGACATATACTTTCAACCCAGCCATTACAAGTACATGCCTAACCCAAAAACACAAATTTTCCTTCTAGGGCCCGGTATCTGGGGCCAATAAGCACCAGCAAGTTCTCACAAAGTAGAATTTGTTGGAAAAATAAACTAAACAAAATGATGCTGCAACACACACCAACACATTTCCTGATAAATACACCATGCAGGGAATGGCTATTGAATCTGTCCTTGAACATACTTGATTATAGTGATTAGCATTAACACCATTATCTGCTTGTTCATATCAGATTCAACATGACAAGGAAAACTAGCACTGAATATTTCTCTGAATGCACCATTCCCAGAGGTTGAAAAAAAGAACACACACTGCGCCAGAGGTTCATCTTCACCCATCACTACAAACCTACACAGAGCTTCAATGACAGAGCTTGGCACAACGCATAATCACCCATGTTAGAATGGCCTAGTCAAAGACTGGTTTTAATGTGTTTCATCTCAAATGATTACACAATAAGAAAAGGACAATAATTCAGCAACATCTTAGCAGTTTTTCAGGTCCCAACACACAATCTTGGTCACTGTAAGCTAAGTGTAGAGTGCTTATGCAATTTTTGTTTGTGTTGGGTGTCAGTACATCGCGGCCGATTTATTGACGTGTCATTTGCGTGGAGTAGCCTGGAGCTATTCCATCCTCCGATATAGTGCATGTGTCGCGTGTATGCTAAGTTCATCCCTCAAGGCAAGCAAGAGGACAGCAGGCAGCCTCCTGCAGCAGAGAGCAGGTGTGTGTGTGTGTGTGTGTGTGTGTGTTTGTTTCGTGGTGATATAGTCCCACAGGGATTCTGGCACAGGGCTGCAGCAGACATTTATTAACAGGGCAGATTAATAGCACTGGAGGAAAACATGTTCACAAACATGATAAATATTAATAATAATCAATACTGAGTTACATTTGCCAAATTGAGTTGCAAACATCACCCATGGGGGGAGGTGGGGGAGGGACGAGAAGGGTGTCAGGGTTGAAAGGAGCTGATTAAAAATGGAAGAGTTTCAGGAGGAAAGAAGACAGAGAGAGAAAATGAGAAAAGAAAAACAATACAGGAGGAGAGGAAGGGAACGAGCGTAATTTCATTACATCATAACAGACGAAAATCATCACCAGGGGGAGCTCGAATATGTTTTTGTTTTATTTTATTTTAGTAAATTATCACAATTCATCTTTCCTTCAAAAGAGCTGAAATGCCTGGCAAAAATATTCATAGCCCTTTAACTTTCTTTTTCTTTTCAATTCAAAACTTCAGTAGGTTTTATTGGGATTTTATGTGATAAACTGAATATAACTTTCAATCAGGGGGACTTATATTTGACTTCTTCCCAAGTCTGAAAAGAAGAAAAAAAAAAAGAAAAGAAAAATAAAATAAGATAATATATATCAGCTCCGATCAGCTATCTTGTCTTTGTCTTTGCTTAAGAAAAAAAAAACATCCCCATTCTACCACATTTTTCTCTTTTAAAAATGAAATATAATTTTTGCACTTCACAATTATTAAGTATTTTCTCTTCACCTAGCAAATAAAATATCAGTAAAAATAAAATGAAGCTTGTGGTTTCAAAAGACAAAATGTGAAAAAGTTGAACGCGTATATACACATTGGCAAAGGAACTGTAAATAGGTGTAGGAGATAAAGATTATTTTATCATCTGAGTATTAAAACCACAGTATGGCTTAAGTACAGTTCTATACATAGGAGCACATTCACCACAAATCTCAAACTGTCAAATCGACTTGATTTTGATCGATGATCAAGGGTCTAATCAGAGCCAACAAAATTATCTTGAAAATTTTCAGAATCTCAGCTTTGCTGTTTTCAGTCTGTACTGATGCTTATCCAAATAATGTAAAAACAACAGAAACTATCCATCAGCCTTCACCCCCCATAGTAGCCATATCACTATTGCTGAATTATGTGTGCATACATGAATCGCAGCATTTCTGTGAGAAAGTGTAACTGGAAGCAGCATTCACCACATCCGTCTATTGCACTCCGTGCCTTGCTTCTTCTCTTCTCCTCTCCTCTCGCCTGCTCCCTCTAGTCATTAGCCAGCAAATTAACGACAATCGGGCATGCTATTAATCACCCTGACAAAAGTGTTGGCTTTGCCTGGGTAGGCCAGCACGAGACTGAGGAAGGAGGATGGCAGTGGGGGAGGAAAGAAAGAGAAAGAGTGAGATGACTTGGTGGGTCACAGAGTACTGTGAATTTGTGGGTAAAGGAAAGAATTAGATTAAATGAAAAGACAGTGAGTCAGGATGTTAAGGAAGTGAAGGAAACGTGAACAGAAGATGACAATAAGTTCATGGATGACAGGAAATACGATGTAGGAAGAAGAATTATAGAGAGTATGTTAACGTAACAGAAAGAAATGGATCCCACGTATACTTTCGCCTGAGTGTCGAAAGTAAAATAACTTATCTGACCACTAATTGTCTTGTAAGGGTAATCACATAAAAGTGACGCAAAACTGTTCAACAGTAGAAATACATTCTGTCATTTAATTTTCACAAATGATCTCTAAAATATACAACTGCACTATAACTTTGTTCTTGTCTATCAATCACAGCAAAGACTGTACAACTGTAATTTTAGGGGTGTAAAAACGTCTCCGGATGATGTAGGGATTCGTTTTCGAGCAAAGGTTGTTCTAATGATATGTTTCAGTGAAACATGTCGTTTTTATGTGTTCGCGATGGATTTGCGCAAGACTGGATGACTTACACCATCTGGTTACAGTGCATGGCGAGAGAACGGCTGCAGCACTGAGAGTAGAAGCTGTTCGACTATACATTTTGTTTAATTCTGTCAATAAGAATTGAGGCAAGGCAAACGTTTGTGGTATGGAGTTATGTATAACACACCATACAGGATGGCAGAATCACCTCTAGGGTCTTCTTGCTAAATGTTTTGACAGAAATCCAGACATAACAAACTGGTAAAGATCATTTCACACATTCAGTGCTCAACACATTTTAACTTGTGTAGATCACAAACATTGTAGGAAAAAAAAAAAGCATTAACAGACATGAAATACATCCTGCATAATAATTAAGTCTATATAACTCTATTGGTAGTAACTCACAAGTCATGTATGGCAAATGTTATGAGACAAAGAAGTGATGAGATCTAGAGAGAAAATCCAACACATTTACTCTCTCACACACGAAAAAGAGGCTGAAAAAGAAATTGTGCTGCCCTTTAGCCTCAGCTGAAAATGAAAACTCCTTCATCTCTGCTCCTCCCTAGAGCGGAGACCACCTGCTAGGAGGCCTAAACTCTGGACGTCAGGTGGGTCGAGACCGTCACACAGTCCCATGTCATCAGGCTGTCACGGTGAAAGGAGCTGACATGGGAGATATGCTAATCCACTTAGCTTCAAACCCGGCCAGGAGGCCCGTACGCAGTGCCGTCTCGGTCCGCAACGAGCGGAACACACACAGACACACTAAGCCGGAACCTCTGAACTCTGCAGAATATGTGTGGCGGGATTAGATCAGTTGAGGCTAAATTATCCCTGTGGGGATTTTAATCTGTCCATAATTTAAAAAAGTACAGGTATGAAAAGAAATACAAGGTTGAATTCACTTTTTCAGTCATCTAAAAAAAGACAAGTGTTTCTTAACCTGGATTAAGTACTGTTTAATTTTTGCAAAAAGGAGTTAATAATATTTGACATTTGGAAATAATAATAGTCATTGCTATCCTAATATGACTTTGAACAGAAAATTAATGCAGAGAGGCTTAGGCATTTCATGAAATATAAACATTCATCTCTATCAATAAACAAAATAACTTGCAGGCAAGTAAAAAGGGTTTTACTGTCGATAAAGGAATTAAAAAGCAGGTTGTAGCATTCAAAAAGTAGAAGAACGTGCCTCGGGCTTTGAAGTATTGTGGCCTGAATTCTGTCATAATCCATTAATAAAATGAAAACAGCAAGCAGTTTTTTCACTTTAACTAAAATGTGCATTGAGCAAACTGAACCTGAGCAAACCTTGCTGCATCCATGCCATCGCCAGCAGTCAACAGCAGGTGCTATGAATTTACTAGCAGCTGGTGGAGTTTATAACAAGCTACTAACAACAGATTTCTGTGTTTACAAGATGAGCAAAATGGCAGAAAACACACAATTATAACAATCCCCTGCTCGCGTTACAAGTTGTGCAGACGTCGAGATGCTCGTTCGCTCAGCAATCGAGTGATCAAAGTCGGCCTGCCAGCAGCAAGGTGTCAGAGTTCAAAACTATTGCCCCACTCGGGCAGATGATATCTCAAACTGATTCGTTGTATTTCCCCGGCCATGACTTCCCCTATTAGGAGCTGCAGCGGTGCTCTTAGTAATCTGCTCATTATCCCACAGAAACAGGAAGGAAGAGAGGGAAACAGATGGGAAGGCAGGAGAATGGTAAGCGAGAGACACAATGCTCCCTTCCTCCTCTTCATCCTCTCTGCCTTCGTCTCCCTCCTCCGCGCTGCTTGCTTTCTGGTTGTCCTCGGGGCGAGGGAGCGCCGAGGCCCACAATCGCTCTGACAATACTGTATACAACTGGTGGTGAACAATGAAGGCTGACCACAAAGAATTCTGGGAACAGGGGCACAGCCTTCTTCTCCGGCGGGTGGCTCCTGAATGCCGGACCCGTCGATACACATCGGAGGCCTGCTGAGACTCACCGGTGCCAAAGAGGCCGAGAGCCGGAGAGTGGGAGGAACAGACACAGAAGACGGTGACACAATGATTTAAAGTTGCCTGCGCAGCAATCCTCCTGATGATTTACCACCTAGAGTGAACACCTAGAAGCAAGGATACAAAGGGAGTACAAGGCAACAATAGGCACTAACTGCTGAAATGAGAGAAAAGAAAGGTGAAAAAGAAAGGCAGGGCCAGGCAGAAATAAAGAGAAAGACAGAAAGAGACAGGCAATTTTCTTCCTCTTCTTTTTTAAGTGATCAGGGCGTGGGGTGAGCGTGGTCCATTTGGAAATAATTGGTGGGTAATTAGGTGGGGGTCGACAGGTCGATTTTGGAACAAATGGCCGTCTTTAGCTCAGGTGGCCCTCCACATGAGATAATGGGGGCTTTGCTTCCCCACCTCCGCCCCTCCTCCTTTCCTCCTCTCTCCCTCTATCTCCGCTATCTTTGGTACAGCTCGTTTACGCGCTACTTCTCATGTGGGAAGTGTCTGAAGATGGTACGAACCGTTAGATACAAGTGCAATGAATGGCGCACGCACAACAAAAATCAAATCTTGTGCTGTGTTTTCTTCTGTAGTGTGTGGCACTGAGTGCTGGCTCAAAAGTTTTCACAGCATTTTTTGTTATTTTGCGATGTTTGTAGCTGTGTTTTATTTGGATATTATGAGATATAAAAACAGAGCAGTATATAATTATGACGTTAAAGGAGGAAGACAAATTTCTAAAATTAAAAATGTTTAAAACGTGGTATTTTTTTATTCAGTTACTGTGTGTAAACACATTTGACTGAAATTTCATCTAGAAGTGTTTTCGAGTTTGCCTTGACCTACATTGCACATCTAGAGTCTTAAATTGTTGCTCATTTTTCTTTTTGCAGCTTAAGCTTTGCTAGTTTGTGATGCACAAAGTATTTTGCAAGTTTACCATAAAGTTGAGTTTTGGTCTCATTTGACCAGAGCACCTTCTTCCAGATGTTTGCTAGGTATTCTGCATGGCTCATGGTAACTCTAGAGGGGATTTCTATGTTTTTTTTTTTTTTAACAATAAAATGTTTTCTTGCCACTCTCTCAAAAACACAGTTCATGGTGTGCATAACTAATAGTTGTCTTGCCAACAGATTGTTCCACATGAGTTGTTTGTCTCTGCAGCTCTTCCAGAGTTCCAATGGGGCTCTTGGCTATTCAAGAACTGATTTTCAGTTTAAGAAGGTAAGCCCATTTCGAGTTATTTCCATTTTCACATCTCCTGCCCAGGAGATGTTCAAAGCTTGAGATATTATTTTACATCACAATGTTGCTTTGCACTAGTCCATAACATCATACCTTGTATTTTAAAAAAAATATATATAAGAGAAGTTCACTGTCCCAAAACTCATTTAGCCACTTCCACCCCAAGTGTTGTTCAGTCTTTATTTAGAACATTGAGTGCAGATCATGCTGAGGCAAATAGCTCTTTTTATTTATTTATGATGCTGAAGGTATTAGCATAATGGGGGAAAAAGTGAACAAATAAATGACAATCAGGTGAAAATAATAATAATGATTCATATGCAAATGTGAATACATAACAGTATTTTTGTTTGTTTGTTTGTTTTAAAGACAGCAGCTCCTTTAAACAAAAATCCAAATCTACAACTGTTTTTTTGTGTATAAAAAGAAGGCACAAATAAAACTTATTCAGGACCACCACCGTGTGTATGGGTTCCCCCCTTCACCCAGCCAACAACAATCTCTCACCCACTCTTTCAGTCCCTTTCTGTCTCTCGTTCCCTCTCCCCGTCCTCCCATTCAGCAGCACTGGGGTTCTTGTTTGGCTTCCTGCTGTTTGTGTCCAGACAAGGTCTAGTTTTGAATACTGATTCCCCATTGATAGGCCCGCACTTCCGATCTCATTAACTTGTTTTGTCTTTGACTAAATGGAAACGTCCGAGGGAGGGTGAGAGAAGGAGAGAAAGAAAAAAGGGGAGAGCCAACAGCAAACAATGTGACAGATCTTTTACAGGAGACGCACCGTAAATAACAACAAGTAAATACAAACAGGATGGAGGATGAGGGAGGATTTCTAAAAGGGGAAAAAAGTCTGGACATCTTAAAACGGTGCCTCGGAGGACAAGCTTTGATCATAACACAAAAAAAAAAAAAAAAAAAGCAAGGAAAGGAAATGATCTGCATTCACAGCAATTCTTCAGTGTTAAAAAAAAAGAGTAGCTAGTCATTGAGATGTGCACGTTAACAAGGAGAAGCATTGTTTGCTGTAAAGTTTTAATAAAAAAAAAGTACATGTCACTTTGGTTAAATAATGTAAACAGTAAACACTCTGCATCCTGAAAGTGTCAGGATGCACAGTGGTAGACCAACATGGCACAAATTTTCTTTGGAAAATGGTCTTTGTTCAGTTCGATTGTATGGAGAGTGTCTGTGAGCAACAACTTTCCCGTTTTGCCATAATTTAAGCTTGAACTTTGACTGGGTCATTTGAGCAGCTATTATTGTCTAAACTATTCCACGGCAGATCTTCATATGTTTCTGAAAGGTAAAGCCCCTCTCCAGTCTAAAACCTTATAACTTGAAACAACTTTTTCTTCCAGGATCCATCCATTATACTGTGTGATCTGCTTCCCTCCCTATGGTGAAGAAAACATCCCCACAACATGATCAACATGATGCCACCATGTTTCACTACATCAAAGATGTATTTGGTGTAACTTTCTTTTCTATGTAACCCAAAAAGTTAGAATTTGGTTTCATCTGGCTGAAACGCTTTCTTCTATGTTTGCTGCATTGGCTATGAATACCCCAGCTAAGCCGTACTTACACCGATATTAAATGACTACACTCGGGTGGTTGCAATGGATTTAATTTATGGGCATGAGAGTAACAGGGGCTCAGTATTAATACATCACCCAACTTTACTTGTAAACATGTACAATTTTCCTTCTACCACAGAATTATTCATCTGTGTTTTGTTGGAGCGTAAAAGAAAATCTGTAAATAGAATTAAGTTTGTGCTTGTAATGTGTCAAAACATGGAAAGGTTAAAGAGATACAAATACTTTTGTGAAGCCCTGATTACAGAAACATGGCAATTTTTTTTTATATTTTCAAAATGCTGCATTGTTTACTTTTGTTTCTTTTGTTTTATAGTCTGTTTGTAAATAGTTGGTTTATGTCACAAGCTGCCCAACTGTCCATGTGCTTGTCCTTCCGTGAATTACTGTTTGGTCACCGATGTGTAGCCATTTATGTGCGTATTTAGTTCTGGCAGCTAGTTAGTCTCAGCTACCTCAAAGAAAAAAGGAGGACACTGGAGGAAAAACCCACAACGCAAGAAGGAAGAGAATGGAGACAGACAGAGACATCAGAGCGAACTGAGAGAAAGATAAGGAGTCAGTCTACTGTGACAAGGAGAGACATGATCCAAAAATAAGCTAAATAAACACAAGAAAGAGCGGCTGAGATGGGGAAGACGAAGCAGAGAACATCAGACTGAGGGAGGATCAAAGGGGATGTCCGCCGCTGATATGGCACCTCAGATAATGTGTGGTGCAATTAGTGCACAGTGACGATTTCCATTAGGGCTAATCAAATATTTATATTACCTCCTGAGCATGTCACAATGCCACCCCGGTCCCTCATATCAATGTGACAAACGGCTAATGAGAGAGTGGGTGTGTAGACAGCGAGGCAGGGGACGCAGAAAGATAGGAAAGGAGAAAAAAAAAGACAGGACATGTGGAAAAGGGTTACAAGTGGAGTTTGCTCTGTTTCCTCTCCCACATTTGGCTTGCAAATGCATGGCTTCTGTCATCAATTACAGGACAGCAGTGGTGGAAACGAGTGGCTGTCTGCGCGGGTGCCTGCGTGTGTGTGAGCATCAGAGTTTGTACATAAGTGTGTGAAGAACATGAGGACAAGGCATTGCTGATGCTTCCTCATAGAGCCATTAATCAAGCTGGGCCGGAATAGGACCAGTCCAAATTGGACTCATTGATCTAGATTTACAAAGGAAACAAGAATGGGATGAAAACTGAATAGACAGAGAGAAAAAAGAGCAGAATAAAAAGGAAATTAAACTCAATGATAATAGTATATTAGATCATTTTAGAAACATAATCCCAAAGTGCAAAATAAAATTACAGATTAAAAGTAATTTTAGTTTTTCTTTTCTGTTGGAAGTGATTACATGAGTTGAGAAAAGAGACTAGAGGAGTAAGAAGGTGGAATTTTTAATAATACAATTAACCTTACAAGCATTGCTGAGATGTTAAATTATTGTAAAATATGCAAAAAGTGTATATAAAAATTTCTGTAGACTGAAATATGCCTTAATCCAACTGAATATCAATTTATTTTTAACTAAACACTATTTTGTTGTTGAAACACCTTTAAATGTAACCTTTATTATGCAAAGTTCATTATGCCATCATACAACACTATCCATTTGTATATAATGTAAGGACCTTTTCTGTAATTTTATCTAAATTAAAGCATCTAAACACAGAAAAAAGAAACATCCCCGGCCATGGTTGGCAGAGACACAATCAACAGAAGGTTAGGGGTAACAAGATGGGCGGTCCTCCAAAGGTGAGAGGTCAAGTCGTGGTCTGACAGACGGATGGAGGAGAGTGGTCAGGGCTTGAAAGATGAGAAACGGATGAAGGATGGATCTGGTCGGGCGCTGTGACAGTCTGGGAAATGGATGACCCTCCGCAGCAGCATGACAGAGCAAAAGGCCCGTAAAAAGGGACTGGTTAACTGCCTCGTGAATGAAAATGAGGAAGTACAAGGGAAGGACTATGAAGTACAAAACACATTGTAAATGCCGTATGTGGAATGTGTTGATGGAAACTATCTATAATTTAACAAGGCAGCAAAATGGGTCGCTTAAATCACTTTAAAAAATACCCAACGTACTAAAAGGAGGCTCAATGTCTCTACAGAAAATAATGTCAGTAAGCAGAAAAAGTGTGGATAAGATGCTGTGGAGGGCTAATCTCTAGGACAAGTGATAACATTCAGTGGTTAAACCATGACAGATGAGTATTGATTTTTCTCCCTGTTAAAGAAGGGGAAAATAGATAACTAGACTGTTTTATTGATATTGATTGAAGAGTCAAAAGACAAAAAAATATGTCCTTGCACAAGAAAAAGCAACGAGCTGATTCTAATGCCATGAATTGGATTAGCATCAACAGGGTACAACAGGAACAAAGTTTTTCAAGAGATGGTTTTAAAACTTGACCAATTTGGTTTTGCTCTGCTGTTTCACATGCCTATGCTCTCCATGACGAACTATCTCCAAGACAAACACCACGACAGAAGCAAATATTTAGAGTTCACCCATCTGGTCGGTATTTTAACGCAAGACGGCCATCCGTATCGGAAAACGTCGACGACCGCAGAACGAGCTCACACTTAATCAAGCATGCCTTTAGCCTCAACCATACACCACGCCGCAAACGAAAGCCACATCCCGAACGCTCACACTGGGCAGTCACAACTCACCGAATGCCGACATGCTATCTCGTGTGTCTTCGAAGAGGGCAGTCGAACTATGAGTTCCCCGCTACCCATAAAGTTTAGTTACCAATTAACAGTGTCTCTCTGTGTGCTGGAAAGATACTAGGAAAGTGCAGGGGGCGTCTGGCAGGCCTATCTGCAGCGCTGCGATGCGCTAACGTGAAAGAATGCCAGTGTCAATGGGACAGAGATACGGGAAGTGCAGGGTGCCGATGAGCCAAGTGAAGGTCGATGATGAGGTCAACTCCTGAAGTGGCAGAAACTCAAACATACTGCCCTCATATGGTCATCCTCAATTAAAAGTGGGCTTATTGTACAATATAATGTTGAAACTCATGTGAGTAATGTGTCTTTTGAGTTCTTTCACCTTCTGTCAACACTTTCACACATTTTCTGATCTACTTCCAACAAGGTCTTTCCTTACTATTCGTACTTTCTTGCATTATATCTTTGCTCATCTAAACTTGACAAAATATCTGCTATCTATGACAGCGCCTTTGCTCTCAGAATGTCGTAGCTGCGTTTCTTGTGCTGGAAAAAAGGCTGTGATTTTCTTTATTTATTTCACATGTCCTACAAACACAAAACGTTAGGATAACAACACCACTAATGCAGTAAAATCAGTATTCCAGTGACATTTTTCAAAGGCTTAGAAGTAACTTTAAGCCATTCGATACAGCCTACAATCACTATTGAAGTAAGTATGAAACAAATTTTGCTGGACAATAAATTATTTTAAAAATAAATGCAATAAATGATAATATCGACATTTTGATGACATTTTCTAATTATATATTGGTATATTAAGTGGATGTAATGCAAGTACACTCATTCAAAGATTAATGAACTTTTTTCTCATCTAGTCTTTGATAAAACAAGAGAGAGAAACAAGAAAAACAACCATTCAAGCAAATGAAAATTATCGAGTTTGTTTTAATTTATCATATGATTAATTAATTAATTTATTTTTTGGTTGCACAGAAGTAAAAAACTGGGGTGAACTTCTTGAATATCTAACAGCTAACTTTAAGATAAAATGGCCAAATGAATACCGGAGATGTGAATTGGAAGACCACTTGCTTTCAAATTTTATAACAAGTCATTTAAATCCTCTCTAGACACTCAAAGTAAATAACCACAAACGTTTTGTGATGTTTTTAGAAAAAAATAGATTTTAAAATGGTTTTATTTCTTAAAATAAAGGTAATCTGAGACACTAAATTAAGGAAATAGTCTTCATTTCCATAAACTCATTTGAGACTACATCAGGAGGACAGAATGTGGGTGAATATGTTCATAGCTGGGTAAATCCATCTGACAATGCAGCTGGAGAAGAGCATCTTTTTTTTGTTTTTTTTTATGCGCAGAGACGATGCCAGCCAGGAAGAACCACTGATATGTGTGTCTAAGAAGAGTGGGTAGCAGTGGGTGAGCGCAGAAGGGGCGGAGCATAAAATGTAGTGGGAGTCATTAGCGCCTAATCTGTTCCATATGACACACACTCACATGGCCTCTGTCTGGACACTGTCTGATCATCGTCACCCTACCTCTCTCTAAGCTGGTGATGAGGGAAAGTGGGGTTAACAGGAGGGGCTAGGGGTGGAGATTTCTCAGCCCCAACAGGAGCTCTCTGATGACAAGAGCCGGGCCTTGTCACACAACAGGGACTCTGGGGATTTCTTATCATGCAGAAAAAGGCTTCAGTAAACACTCTTCTTCTTGCAGACTATCTCTTCTTTTTCCCTGTAGCTGTACAAAAGCATCTGATGACAGAATGACTGAACAAGGCAGAATATAAAGAATAATCGACCTATAGTTCAATTACAATTAGTTAGCGAACAAAATAAAAACCTTGTACGCAGGAATACCGATGGAAATGTGGAGTTTTCATGATTCAAGGTTAAGTATTTCTACTACACAAAGCCATCACCCCTGGAGATTTGCTTTGTGGGTGGCCATTCAGTCAGATTCATGGTTTTACTAAAAGTATAAAAATGTGTTGTCCAGGTGTGAACTGTCTCTTTGCTGTTTCCCATAAAGAGGGAGAGATTTTGCTTCTAGGCACGTTGCTCTCTAGTCTAGTTTAATTGTTGCTGTGGTGTGTTGGGAAGAGACTGATCAGATCTCATTCTTGCAGTTCTTCATGAGAGTAAGCAAAACGTGTTTTTAAAGAATCTTCATTCCAAGGGAAATAATACATGTTAGTCGAACCAGTCTCAATTTATTTGTTTTAACTGGGGAAATGTCTTTAAACTTATGATTAATTAGGAAACTTCAAATATCAAATTCACCACATCAGTGGTCAGCTGGTGTATTGCTATATTTTTCTGTCTGTAGAAACACACAATTGCACATTGTCCACAAACTTTGGATGCAAATGTAATGTAATTTTTTTCGTCACCTCACGACATAAAGGCACCCTTGGTGGTGAACCATATAAACCATATCAAATTCTGCCACTTTGTGTCTTATTTAAAGGTTTTTCAAGATATAGGACAAATGAAATTTCATTATCAGAATGGGTTATCTTGGTTATGTATTTAGTAGGTCACATCCGCATTGGATGATACACACATCGACATCCATTTAAGAATACACACAATGGCGATGGAGAAGTTTACGCATACGCTCATATGTGTTTAAACAGCACTAATCTGGACTTTAAATTAAGAAATGTTAATGAATTTAAGCAACAAACTGACTCATATAATCTAGTCATGAGAGTTTGGACATATTACTTTTCCGGCTTTCTAATGCTGTCGAACAAGTAATGTAAAATAAATTGTTCTTATCGGCTTTTTACTGGCAACGTTTTTTTTTTTTTTTATTGTACTTTCGGTTTACTGACAGAGCAATAAAACAATGGTGGTTGTTCCCAACTGAGAAGAAATGATTTCCTTTCAGGAGACGCTTGTCCACTAATACCACTGTCACCTCTTTGGTATCCCTCATAAACCTGCCCATCACAAATAAGATCGTTTCGTAAAATATACAATTATACGTAATTATATGTGGAGTGCTCGTGTATTAATTGCAGATGGAACTGGTGCCGATATTGGCCTCTTTTTTTATGGTCTAATAAACACTGAAATGCACACATGCACACACATTAATTAGCCTGTAATCCATGCCTCTGTCAATGAAACAAAAGCAGGCCTTGTCCAGCTCTTGTACAAGAAGCTTAAAGACATTTTTCTCATTTTTGAACAGCTAATATCTTGCAAAAGTTGTCTAATCTCTTTCCGTTTAAGTCGAGATTTGTGCACCCCCCAGCCGGCAACACCTCCCCTCTTTCACATGCTTAACTGCAACCCCTGCTATGCCCTAACGCATAAGCAGGCCATTTTAATTAGGTTAAAGGTGTGTTTGTGTGTGTGTACGCATGAGAGAGAGAGAGAGTGTGCATGTATTTTGTCAGCATCAAGGCCCAGTGGTGCAAGCTTATTTAATGAAACACAGCAGGTGATGAAAAAGAAATCAGGGTCTCTTTGAAATTAAGTTCTTATGGAGACAAAAGAGGAGACAGAAAAAAGTTGCTTTTGGATGAAAACTTCATTAGAAAGGCTTGTTTGCAGACTTTGTCTATTATCCAGCTAATTGTCCAGAAATTTTATAAGTAGTTATGACAAAGGACATTTAAAATGTCAGCCTTTGACTGAAGAACTTTTCAATGCTTGCAAAAAGAATCCACATAAAACTTTTCGAGAATATTTAAAATAAAAAAAACAAAACAATACATGTATCTAACAAAACAAAACTGGACAACATATCAACTCAAAAGCCTGGACATACAAATATGTTTTACCTTTTGTTTTTCCTCTGTGAGATCTCAGGATATTGAAAGTATAAAAACTCACAGGTAAGTTTCTTTAGTATCAACCTAACAACAATTAGGTTGTTCCAATCCACTGTTACCATAGGCTTGCTCAGGATTAAACATTTGTACATTACAACTTGAACTTACTTGTTTTTATGTAGTTGAAAATAAATTGAACCTGTTAGTCTGAAAATAAAGGCCTTTTTGAGTAAATTTGTGCAATGCTACTGAAGTCAATTGAATTAAATAAGTCCTAATATTGTAAATTGTTTAAAAGACAGAAGTGCCATAGAGATGTGCTCACACAGAAACAACCAGCTGTGACGATAACAAGTTAAGCTTCTTCTTAACTCCAGTCATGTTACAACATGACTGGATCAACTTGGGATTTTATAGAAGTGTCATCATAAAATCATCATCAAATTATAAAAAATGAATTTGAACTTGAGCCAATGATGGGAGATCAAGTCTGCAACTTGAATACTCATGTCGATAATGCAAAGACTTCTGACAAGACTAAAACCCTTTCAGACTAGAATCTCAAAATCTGCACTTCAGTCTCGTGAATTTTTTTTTTTATCTTATGTCGTCAGAGGTGAAGGGAACCTGGTAAGTTTACTTCAGATGTGTAAATTAATATCGTCTTCTCATCTACCACATTGCATAAAAATGATCGACTAGTCCCACAGATGCCTCTTGAGTAGAAGTCTATTTTGAGCTATATTTACTTCTAACATCACATTCTCTCTCTTCAAAGCGCTATGAACACATTGCATGAACCACAAGCTATTGCTGCTGGTTTTCTTTTAACATAAATGCATCCAGTACGTACTATCTGTCTTGTGGGCTAATCTTTTGCCTTATAAATTTTCACAATATTGTGTGGGAGATATTTTTATTTGTGGAACTGAAATATTTTGAAAATATTTTTTCTGCTAAATTTGAACTCATAAACTACAGAAATGCTATATTTTGGACACATTCAAAGCAGCACATAAATCCAAGGTAAGAAGGAGAATGTGAGGGACTTGAGTTTGCCCCTCAACGACATCTGAACTAAAGAGGCAGTATTATGGATTTTCCAGCCACACAGTCCAATTCTGTTGTTTTTCTTTTGTAATATTTTGTATTACAAAATACAAAATATTTTGTATTTTGTAAGAAAAAACAAAATATATCAAATATGACCTAAAAGAAATTTGGCTTTGTGATTTACGGTTTGGAACTGAGTCTCTGTCTCTTCAAAAACTCCTGCTCTGCCTTCAGGAAGTTTTAATTTCCTCCTTTAGTAAAGCTTTAACAATGTTTTTACCAGTGTTGCGTTGAGATGTAGCTCATAAAATGAGCTCAGCAGATGCGCATTTCGGTATTTGCTAATTGTTGCTGGTTAGTCTGGAGGAACTGACTTTTCTTTTCACTTTTTCTTTACATTACATTACAGAAAGTCCCAAAATATTTAAAGGATTCTTATTTCTTTTCCATATTATTATTATTATTATTATTATTATTATTATTATTATTATTATTATTATTACCTAAATGGAGTTAGTATTTTACATGTTTGCAGAATAGTTTTTATTCTGTTCTGACAAAATGTAACAAGTCATGTTAAATATCACTGCATTGAAATAAATAACTCAAAAAATAACTTTTAAACTGTGCATTTTGTTTTGAAAACTACAGTAAAAATGAAATACCACAGATTCATTTGTGTATACTTTTATACAGATTTTACATCCATTAAGAAAAACCTTGGGATTTCTTTGCTCAGTTTAATTTCGGACAGTAAAACGACAAACCTGTTTATTTTATGCGATGTTCAAAAACCATGTTGTTCAATTGGTATTCACACATTTGTTTTAACAGGACTGAGAGAAAGACAGTGGTGAATGCACTTTGGTCCATTTTTCTGCCCACAGCATGAAAGGACCATAGACACTAAACACTAAAGCAAGACGACTCAATAGGCGCTGCAGAGCAAGTACAAACTAATTCTTTCAACGAAAGGAATAAAGGCTACCCGGGTTACAGGAAGTACAACCAAGTTGGAGAGTGATAAAGAGATGTGGAACAAGGACACAAAAGAAAAGAGACATAGACGAAGAGATGCTTTTAAGACCCGAGTAATGAACAAAGCGTTTTCCAAAGTTTGGCCATGCCAACTCTAAATGTGCCGACGGCTTCGATTCCTTCTGGATTTTAAGAGGGTCATTTTCAGGACTCAGCTTCTCTTTGTCTGTCTACCTTTTTTATCTGTCTTCCTGTATTTGTCATTCTTAATGCCAGTCTGTCTGTGACACTATCTCACGGTCTGTATGTGCACAAGATTGTGTGCACATGCCTATTTTTATCTGTGCGACAGGACAGAGGTAGAGCAAGACGGTAAGATGGAGAAAGAGAGGAAAGGTGGGACATTTTTTTTACAAATGTTCTTTTTCTCCTCATGTGTCAGTGTTGCCGGGGTGAACTGTATTCTGCTGCTGTGGCACTACAAAGGCAGCTGATTAGAAACAGTAGGTGAGCTTCGCTGACAATTCTCAGAGAATATGCAAAAAGAGACAGAATGAAAAGAAATGTAGATGAAATAATAAGGACGGAGAAGAAAGGAATCAGAAAGAAATATTCAAGATAAATCTCGGGAACAGGACTCGCTTCATGTCTCCCTTCTTCCAAAGAAAGTTTTGCTCCTCTTTCTGGTTTTAAAAGAAACTAATGTGGAAACCACTTGGATTTGTACAAACATAAACCCATTTCTATAAACACAGATCCAAGACACGAACAACGTTGTATGGTCAGCCTGATCTTCAGAATTGAATCATGGTCTCACAAATAACAGTTTGAAAATGTATTTAAAGACGACTGCCTTTGATGCTGTCCTCTTTAGTATCATAAATTTGGGTTTACAAACTATGCTGAAAACATTTGATACATTTGTTCTAATGAACGCTGAAAGACGACTCCTCTTTATCCTCGACGCATGAAAGTTTTAACTGGGAATCATGAAAGAGACAGCTCCCAAAAATAGCATATTTTCCTGTAACTATTGTGATATGCAGAAGTGCTGCCAGAGGCTTCTCCAAGCCCTCTTTGATTGTCATAACAATTCTAGAAAAAAAAAACAATTACATTTTAAAGAGCTCAACTTGCAGGGCTCTGCACACTCACCCACTACTTTCTGGGTGCACCCTTCAACTATTCAGATGTTCTGCAGTCAGATCTGTCAGATTTATTTGTGACATAAATTCAACATGGTGTTGAAATCATTAGCATGATTTATTGTTCCGTACTTTATGTCACCAATACAGAGTTGCAGTTTGACTGTGGATGGTACTGGAATGGATTGAACTCACTGTGCAGTTCAAGAAACTAGCTTGAGATTAACGGAGGTTAGCTATGCAGTGCAGTCTCCTGCTCAAATTACCCAAAAACAGATAGGTACTGGAGGTACCGGCATGGCTACCTACAATATTCAGATAGCTTGTGCTGTTTAAACAATGCTCATGTGGTTTTAAGAGTTTCAACATGCAGAGTTTCTACGTAGCAGTCTGAACTATTAATCTAGGACAGTTTGAATCTATGCTTTTGTGTTGACTTCATCAAAAATCTTAACCCACCATCTGAATGTTGCAAGTGAAATAGAGACACATCAGTCAATTAATATGCAAATATCCAATGAGTGTGATTTGTAGTTTCAGTTTCCTCTCTTTAACAGAAAGACAGGAAACAACGTATTTTGCTATCTGTGTTCTATTTGGTTGGAGAGCTAAAATCTGAAAAATAATTTTTGTACAGTCGCATTGCTTTATATTTAGGACAACAAAGTAATAAATCATGTACATGTGTATTAAGTGATTTCTTTTTGTCTTTTCCCCCATGACCGATGTTTACTGGTCTACGCATTCTCAGTCGAACAGTCAAAGTTCTCTGCATAATAAAAATACCAGTTTTTCCCTCTCGGCTTGGGAAGTTGGCAGGGTGCTCAAATAGACATTCTCATCCTGTTGCTTCATGTTTTTGGATAGAGGCAACATGTACCCTTGACTCACTGCCTTTGAGATTCTAAATAAAATATTTTGGCGCTATTTTAGGGCCCAGATCTGTTTTCAGCCCTCTTCGCTGGGTCAGACAGGTCTTGGGTCAACAATAAAATAAGGCGAGGTGGAGGAGAAAATAAGAAAGGAAGCTGGGTAGAGAAAGAGCGTCTCTTAAAATGGAAACATATCCTCTCCTATGGAGCCAACTTTCTTTCTCTGAAGAGTGATTGAGAGTTTCTGTGTGTCAGGATTGTAAATCTACGCACAGGCAGTGTTGCTTTTTGTCATCGGTTGGTCTGATTAAAAAACACAATTTAAAGCCTGGTTAATTTGTGTTGAGGCTAGCATTGGCCACACAGTTCATTAAAAGACCTTAACCAGATCCTGGATTCCACTGAAGGGAATGAACAGGCATTTTTAACATGCTATACCCAGGAGACACGCCACCAGTGCGAGAGAGAGAATGACTAAGAGAGAAACAACAGTCAAACAAAGAGCGAGAAGAAAGGAGAGCTCTTTCTAAATTAATCAAGTTGATCCCTAGTTGGTCAATATTTGAATAGGAAAGGTGATAGATTGGTGCAAACCGAAGAGAGGTGAAGAGTTCATCTTCTAAATGTACAAAAAAGTTAAAGGAATCATCGAGGGAGGTCTGCAGCTCAAAACGCTGAAATGCATAATACATAACGCTGTTTTCTCATATTGTGTTGGCGTTGTTAGTTTTTGTTGACTAGAAAGAATAATAATTTTAACATTACTGTTAGTAAAATTCAAAGCTTTAGGAGAAGTTGGTTATGCTACATTTTGAGTGGTAACACAATAAAAAAAGCTGATAATGAATGCGCGGAAAGCTTTTGCATTCGTATAGAGTTTTACAAAAAACACGTCTCATTTTCTCATCTTTCATCAAATTCTACTGCAATAACAAACAAGCAGAACCAGCCATTCACAATATGTGAGCTGGTAAAAAGTTGAATTTCTGAGTAAGGCAGCAGATAAGTTGTTAAATCTCTACTTCTTACGGAGACTCCCATCTCATCATGAGCGAGCAGCGGGTGGCAGGCGGCGCTGGAAGGGAGCAACTTCCTACTGTAGGCTTTACAGGTCATTGGTTCAAATGTAAATAAAGCACTGAATTCAGCAATGGGGTGGGGAGAGCATTAAAAGCCCAGTCCATTCATTGACAAGCTTGCAGAGCTGCTTTCAGTGTCTATATTAACCCCCAATCTGATTTCGCTAATTGGCCTCAAGTGCCAAGTTATCAGGTTACATTACCAACCTTTTTTTCCTCCAAATTACTAATCAAGATCTAAGAAACAATTACTTCTCTCTGGTTCAGAGCTGAAAAGTGGAAGGCTGATTTTTTTTTTTCTTCATGCGGTTTTTGGCCACACCTTACCCATTCTAGTGTATGTGTATGAGAGCGTACTTAGACAGGACATATCTCTCTCCATTGTCACAAACTCTGGAGATGCTTTTGTATATGAAAGAGTTTTTGATTCTTTTTTGATATGTGGAGAACATGATCTAAAACTTGTCTCTGCTCGTTTGAACTTGGAGTTTTAGAGGAACTAAAATTCTTAAAGGAACAGTGATTTTATTTTTTTCCCCCCTTCCTGTAACTAGGAAATCATAGCACTCATTGATGAAAAAAGCTCTGCTTTTACTGAGTAAAAATGAACTCTGTGTCGTAGGTTTCTTTGTTGGTCTGTAAATAGTCTCTCGACTGTGCTCTCTTTTCCCTCGTGGAGCCAATCAGCCATGATGTTGACACTACGAATCCCTCGCAATCACACTTCTGTTTTTGCACCCTCTGCGGCCATGTTTACATTCACCCAAGCTCAAAGACAAGGAAGCCGCCGCGCGCCCAATGACCGAAGCGTCTGCGTCCACTTGCGATGGAAGTGGGAGGAGAACGCGGAAGCGGGGCAAAGGAGGAGGGTGCTTTCCCACTCCTTTTTTTTTTTCCTTTCTCGACATCACTACGACTGGAACAACAGGTACGAGGTTGAAAGAGAGAACAAACAGAAGAGAAACGAGGAAGGAGGAGCCTTTCTCATGCGCCCGACGTTTAGACGTGGCGGAGGCGGCTCGGGTTTCAGCCACCCGTCTCAAGGTCAGACGCTGTTTTTCATGCCGAAACAAACACCTGGCACACTCCTGTGACAGGCCACTACCCATGCCCAGCATTCGTTAGTCATTACTCCCTCGGCAACATGGCCACACCATTCTCATGTAAATGTCCGCACTGGTCTGCATTTTGCATGGAGGTCTGTGATTAATGGTCTGAGCCAAAGAAAATAATGCGCCAATCGGTACGCCGAAATTACACAACAAACACAAATGTAATTAGAGAAAAGGGGTGAAGCTAAATGCAGCATTGTTTAACACACGCTTAGGCTGAAGCTCCATCATGTCTGAATGAAATGTTAGCCAGAACCCATTCTCATACATTAAACAAACACAAGCCAGCATTCCTGTGTGTCTGCCATTTTAGCTCCAGTCAAACAACATCGACGTGAGGGCATTAAAGCATTAGCGGCTAATGTTTTTAAAAGTGTACGGTATCTTGGAGGGGATTCGGGTGGTGGGCGCATTATGTGTGTGTGCGTGCGTGCGAGCGTGTGTGTGTGTGTAATGGTGGGTGAGATGGGTCTGCACATGGCAACCATTACGCACACAGGACCTCTAATCGCTGCCGACCTGCCTCCTCGCCTGCAGCTATCCCACCTCCGATTCAAGTTTGAGTTTGTGTGTGTATGTGTGTCAGGGGGCATCCCAGGTTCAGAAGGGCAGAGTGTTCACACAGATGCATATTTAGCCACATTAGCACAACCTTCACAGATCCACGCATAAGCAAACACACAACTCTGCTTGTTTCGAGCGGCTTCTTTAAGACAAAATATGTAATAGCGCCTGTAATTAAATCGCTGTTGACTGGTGTTTAACTGATAATATAAAATTTTTCATCAACAAAGAATAATGTAATAAAAAATATTTTTAAAAACAGGTGAGAGAAGAATTACATCAATAAATTGATTTCTCCCAGGAACTGGACAGTTTTCAGTTTAAACTGATCTTAAAAAAATTGGATCAGTGAACAGAGCATACAGGAGTAATAACAAGTGATGAAAGAATGAAATAATTAATTACGAATAAATTTGAGACAAAAATTAAACAAACAAGTCAACAAATATGTGTGTCCTTCTTGGCTGTCATTTTGACCAAAAAAAAGGTTTTAATTATTCCCTCTAGTCTGAGATTTTATGCAAGAAAATGAAAAAGACAATTCTGCTTAAAGGCCTCTGTAAAGTATAAAGTCATCTTAAGAACTCATAAAGAAAATGCCATGTTTAATATTTTTTATTTTTTCTGAGGTAAGATATGAATAAGTCCAAACAATTCAACTTGATGTGTGCGCACATGTCTAAAGTTGTGTGTGGGTGCGTGTGCGTGCGTGTGTGTGTGTAGGACAACATGTAAATATTATGGAAGCATTGTTGTAATGTTTATAGCTTGAATCGTTGTGTACACATGTGGGTATATTTGTATGCTGCAACATACATGCACTGTATTTTACAAAATGATAAAGGCTCCTCAAAAATTTAGACAGATGTGTCACACGTTTGACCAACATCTACACGAACGTGTGCACGCAAACCCGTGCGTAATAAACATGCGCGCAACTGCCTCAGGTGAGCATGTGTGCGATCTGAAGGAGGGATATAACTCCGTCAGGAGACCACACAGGAGACAGCTTTCAACTGAGTAAACACCACATCAAATGGACGGACTCTTTCTCACACAGACACACACACATGCACGGCGTTGGATACAGTTTGCCTGCCTCCCTCTTGTGTAATTGGAAAAAGCTGCAATCCATTAAAACTTGCTGACATCACTTAGATGAGTAAATATGCAGGGAGCTAATGAGCTATTGGGGCCTTTGATTGAGCTTCTAAACAGGTTCAGACTTTATCGTTTGCTCGCCGCAGGATAGGACACAGGCCTGCCAAACACTCTCAATTGAGCATCGCAAACAAACAATCGTAGGCAGCACCGTCAGAGGTAAATATCTGCACAGTGGTAGTGGGAGATCTCTCTATTGCCTGCAGTGCCCTGCAAAACTATTAACCTAGTGCGTTTTATGCGACAGACCAACACAATGTAGTTTATAGTTTTGGAGAGCAAGGAAAAGGGTAGAGGGCTTTAGATATTATTAGGAATATCCATCTGAAAATTGTGATATGCATTTGTGGCCAGCATCTGAGTTAATGGTGCTGGTCAAGTGTTAATGTCACTGAAATCAAATGTTTTGTGGTACCTAGATGTCCTTCCTTGCAAATGAGTTCCATCCGAAAGTTAGATGAAAAATTTCTGTGAGCATTTCCAAAGTTTCTCGATTTTGACTTTGACTAGGATCAAAGATTATATAGCATATATATGATCTTTAATCTAAAGTGTTCCATCATAGCCCTGATTGTATGTTTACCTGCTGGGCGGTGAATAAAACTAGTCTCAACTCCATTGCAGAGACTGACAGGTTTTCTTCCACGACTGCCTTCTATTTAGCTTAATCTATCTTCCCATTAACTCTCACCATCTTCTCTGAGTTCCTGCTGAAGAAAAGTGATGCCACATCATGACACTTCAACTCCTAAGTTTCGTTGTATGGACGATGTGTTCAGGGTAAGAATGTGTTAATTTCACCCTATGCAAGGCCAGAAAGGTAAATTTTGGACCATGGCATCTTCTTCCCTTGCTAGCTCTGTTTCATTCATGGCTTGTGGCAAAACTACAAAGGGACCGTTTAAGGCTTTCTTTGAGCAATGACTTCCTTGTTCCCACTCTTTCATAAATACCACATTTGTACTCTGGTAGTTTTGATGTTAACAGATCTCTACAGCTCCTCTGAAGTTATGATGAGTGTCTTGGCTGCGTGTGTGAATAATGTTCTCCTTACCTGGTCTTCGTTTGGAGTGGGCTACTATCTTGGTACAGCCTTTCCTAGTTGTTGTAGAGGAAAGGCTAAACACAAATGCATGCTGGAAGTTTCTCTTTTCTTAAAAATATACCAATTTTATTTCTACTTCACAATTATGCACTACTTTGATTTGGCTAATGAAATGCAGTGCAGGTTAAGAGTGTAATGTCACGAAATGTGAAAAAAAGGTCAAAGGGCATTAAAAATTTACATTGTACTGAATAAGTGAATATTCTAAACTACTGATTAAAAATTTTAATCAGATTAATCAGTCTCTAATGCTGTGATTAATCACTGTTCCCAAATTCAGCTTTTGTGAACTTGCTTGTGTTTTCGTCAGTCTTGAGCATTCAGCTGGCCCGAACATAAAAGTTTTCCTCCCTCATCTCGCCGTCTAAATCCCACCAAATCACCTTTATCGGTAGAGAAATAACTATGCTGTGCTTGCGGCAGCCTAACCATGCCTAATTCAGCCTGCTTAACTTAACTCTGAGACTTCTATTACATGCGAGCACGGCATGTACACACACACGTACCCAAGCAGACGCAGACGCACATGTGGTTGCTCCGTCTCCCTCTTCTCTTTATTAACACCTGCTTCTTTTCCAATTAGCCCCCCAAATAGAGACAAATGGGCCAGAGGGGTCTGATTAATTCACTTCTGTCAAGGACTCTGCTGCTCAATGGCGTCAGGGCACTCAGGCAGGCGTGGACTCATGCACATACGGACCCACACGTACACATTTACACTTAAATAAAAACTAAACTATAGCAAACCAATAATTCTGCTTAAAAAAAAAAAAGACAAGAAAAAAGTCATACATTTTGATAATGTGCTTGAAATATGGTGTTTACCTGCTTCGTTACTCACAGGGGAACAAGAACAGGTGGGATGAAACAATTTAAAAATAGATCGCCCGTCTATCTCGGCCGCTCCTCTTCCGGGGACAAATTCCTCTCATCCTTGCTCCAGTGAGTGTCAACGTGAATCGGCGAATGCTTGTGCCTATACATGTGTTTGTAAGCTGCGTGAATCCCATCATTAGTCTTGCTCTCCTGTCCTCCCCTGTTTGTTTAGGCAGAGCTCTGTTTGCTTGGAGTGGCACGTCCTCCAAAGAGATGGCTACAACACTACGTCTTAAAACTTAACCTGGTCTTTCATATGTACACACACACACACACCCACACGCACGCGCACACACACCTACAAATAAAAATAAGGAGGTGGCGCAAAAGACAGGCTTTGACTTGTTTAAGCGGGACACTGGCTTCATAAAGCACTTGTCTAGGTGATATAAATAAAATAATATTGAAATTTTTGATATGAGCTGTCAGATCAAAAATTTTGGGTTGTATTTGAACACCTGCAGTGACCTGGATATCACATAAGCACATGAGCTAATATGAATTTCACAAAATAGATTTTTTAACTTTTTTAAAGATTAAAGTCAAGATAGTTTTTTGTTTTTCTTTAGAAATTTCACAGATGATTTGCTTTAAAGGCTAAAAACAACAGGATGACTTCATAACAGTCTCCCCAGAGTCGATGTAGAAGGACTTGACAATCTCACCTTTGAACTATGACTGATGAGGACCTTTTTTTATAAAGATTACCACTGTTTACTGAGTGGGTGGAGGCCCAGATCTTTGAATGATGAAATGATCTTCAGTCTTCAAAAAAGAAAAGGAGCTAAGTATGCCTTCCTTAGGCTTAAAACAGAAAAAATGGTTTTTCTGGAGATTCAAACAGTAAACAAAACCTACTTCCTGTGTGACTGGAAGAAATGGGCCACGATCATATTCTCATGGATTGATGACTTGGAGAAAAAGCAGAGGTTTCATGGATTCTGGATATAATATTAAAAAATAATTGTACATCAGAAATTCTCTGTTTCGGTAACTGACCCATATCTACAGTGGAAACTGTCAAAATGATGAAGTGTGTCCTTGTGTGGGCGTTTATCGGTTTGTTTAACATTTATCTGAAAAAATTCTTACCATGATAATAATTTTGATTTATTACTGTCATAATAAATTGCAACTATTAATGGTAAGCAAAAAGAAAAACTGATAGTATGATGTTGTTTTTGCTATTTTCTCCACTCTTTGTTCCACAAGATCAACAAAAAAATATCAATAAATTTAAGAAATATGATTAAATGTAGTTAATGTGTGCAGCTTAGTTATATAAGTCACAGATTTTTAACTAAATGATGTCTTGAGGAAGCCTATTTCAAATGTTTTTAAAGAGCAATATTTGTGTTTGTGGCGCTATGAATGCTGTACCATACAGCCACAGTCATATTGTTACCGAAAAAAAGTAATAAGCAGTTTTTTTGAAACATACTCTTTTTCGTTATTATAAAACACACCTCTTTGTGGCACAATTTTAAAAGTTCAAGTAGATGAAAATTAACATTGATGGAAAAACAATAACCACAAATCCAATAGGAGAAAACCTTATTTGAAGGAACAAAATAAAAAATAAAAAAAATAAAAAAAAGTCAGGCTTGTCCTTCTGCCATAACTTTAGCCATTAACTGACAAATGACAATTCAATCAACCCCAGCATTCAGATAGTATTAGCACAGCTGACCACCAGCTTATCCAAGCACACACAGCAACTCAAACACAATGCTAACATCGCCTTGAAAGCTGCGCACAAAAGTGAGGCTACACATTAGTTCCACACCAAATAAATAGCTGCCGCTTCAGTTCATAAACTCTGGGTTCAGAGGTCGCGCTATGTCAAGTAGGGTCCTCAATGAGACGCCATGGGATAAAAGAAAGAGGGAGAGAAAGGGATTTAGATGAGAAGGTGGTGGTGGTGATGGAGGGGGGGGTGGTTCTTTTACAATACCCCGGCATCTCCCTTTCTCCCGTCCACCCGTTGAGTCTCAAATACCACTCTACCGTTGGCTCCATTGTGTGTCCGTCTCAAAGAGCTTGTCTTCAATTAGGCTGATAAGAAGAGAGAGGATGAGGACGGGGCAGAATTTGTAGGGCGGTACCTGGGAGGCCTTTAATTGCCTTGATGCCACTGGACTCTTGGTCCTTTTGTCTTTTTTGCTCCCTGTGACCGTCTTAATTTTAAGTTAACAATTTATCCCGAGGCTGGGGCAAAAGACAATTTTTGGAGGCTGCCACCACCTTTGACTCGTGTTGTTTTAATGACGCTGTTTGGATCATGTGGGACACACAGCAGGCATAAACATGACTGAACAGGAAACAGCAAAGTTATTGCTTTAGATTTAGCTTGCTGATGAAAAACAAAGCAAAATAATAAAAAAAACTTCAACAGCTCAAACAGTTTTTTTTGTTTGTTTTTCATTTTGTTTGAGTGAACCCATCGCACCATGAGACAGTTTTTGCTTATGCTGATATCTCAAGTGGAGTACAGATATTTAATTTTTTTGCTTTTTTATAATTTCTGATATTCTGAAATTTTTTTTATTTTTATTTTACTTTTTTTTCACAAAGTTTTTTTTCTGGATTACAGTGAATATCACGCTTTATTTATAATGTCAGCTACTGTTACTCATTTTGCCAACTAGTGATAATTTACACAGATATTTACACAGGAGATTTACAAATATATATTTACCATAAGTAACTTTTTCAAAAAATAAAAATAAATCCTTTTCGGAGTAACTGTGCTGTACTGTACTTTTCAACTTGAGTACAACCTGAGTAAAATTTCTGGATATTCTACCCAGAGTGAGTAACTTTGATAAAGTAACTAAACCAAAAAAACAAATGCCTGAAATGCAGTCACACCTACAGTTTAAGTGAAAGTGAGTTGTGTTATTCTAATGCTATTTTCCACTTGTTGAGCACAAAGTCCCATTTAGCACTGGAAGTACTTCAGAATCAGAATCAGCACTATTTGCCAAGACAAAGATCTCCAGTCCCTCACAATTCAAAACAAGAAGCCAAAAATGGATTTAAGTGACAAGTTCCAGTTCTGCATAAGAAATCACCACAGCACTGCATGGAACGTAGCCACAAAGCCTCAGAAGTGTTGAGAAACCCATTGATGCTCAAAATAATTTGTCGATTAATCAAAAGGTGGAACTTAAAAAAGTGTAGAAAACCATATTTCAACATTCTAGCAAGATCTCACTACAGTGAATCAAAGAAAAGACCATGTTTCTTTGTGTTGAAAAACAATAAAGCTTCTTTTTGAGACTTTATTAACAGCAAAATTTCAAGAAAGCCATATTTTTTTAAGTTATGCAATAAACCAGAACTTCTGAAATGTAATACATATTCTAGAAGAGACACAGTGTATTTATTCCTGAGAGGTCTGTGGTTATTTCAGCAAAACAATGAAACAATGCTGGATGTCATTTTAGATGAGTTATAACAAGAAGATTCAAAGACACAGAGTGCATGGGATTGAATGGCCCTCCTGCTTTAGACATTATGCTCTGCATCATGAATTGGACACCAGCTAACACAAAGTCTATATTTTGAACTGCTGTTTTCTCACATTCAGAAATGTTTTTGTCCCATCTATTTTTTTTTTTTTTTTTTTTTTACTACATTTCTGGATATAAAGCCAATATCAAGCGTTGTTTATATCACAGACTTCTTATAAACAACTCATCATTTTCAGTACCAAAGAAAAAAGAAATCAGAGACAGGCGATGTAGGAGATGTGAAAGGGAACGAGGGAGGGAGCCAAGCGGAGGAGATAGTGGAGGAAAAAGTGTACAAGTGAAAGTTATTACCAGCAGTGTCTGCTGATTGCATTCAGCAGGGGATGGGGAAATGGGCAGCCAATGAACCATCTAAACTCTGCTTGCAAAGATTCAAGCGATGCAGCAGGAAAAAAGGAAGACTAAGAGAAAGCTTCAAAGAAAGTAAGTCTAGGAAAGTTTAGGAGGCACAAAGTGTGTACAGAGTTGCACAAAAACTCTGGACCAAAGTATCATCAGAATTATTGTCAAGCTTTTTCCTCTAGGCAATCTCAGTTTTGGACAATAATAAAAACGCTTTTTTTAGGTTTCATCTACAAATGTGAGACATATCTATTTGTAGTATGTGCTTCCAAAATGCTGCCCTTTTTAATATAAAATCTTTACACATTTTTATTTCCTCAGCCTGACATGCCTGCTTATGTGTTATAAAATTGACTATGTTGTGATGAACATATCATATAATATTATTCCCTCATATAAAACATACCTGTATTGTCATTTTGATTCTTTCAGGCATGTTTGAGAAATCCTCTAATCTCCCGTCTCAACCATCCAGGCAGAGGTGCCTCATTGCTTATCCCCACAAAGTGCCACCTATTTCCACGGAGGCCCTCCTTGGAGCCGCAGTCTCCAGCCGAGCTTCAATCATTCTCAGTTGCTTAAAAGTGACTGAGAATGGTTGTACATGACATAATGGACGTACATAGTTGGGATGATGTGTAAGAGCAGGAGCTTTTTAAAGAGTCAGAGGCCCAATTTTAAGGCATAAAATTACAAAGTCAAATTTCTTTTTGCTTTTGTTTAATGTATGTTGCTTTTTACAACAACTGAAGGTAAAACAGTTATTTTAAGTTAATGATGATCATTTTTATTTTTTTATTTTTTTGCCTCATTAGTTTTGATGGAACGCAATTAGAGCGCATATACTTTTTTAGCTACTACTAAAAAGGTAGTGGCTTTTTTAGTAGTAGCTTAAATGTCTTGCTTTAATGTTAGGTGTTATGAATAAATCTCACTTAAATATACATCATTAGGCAAAACTGTAAAAAAAATACTAACAAAGAAAAACTAAGTGTGAATTTTCTTTTGACCATGTGTTTTGTTGCTGATCCACAGTCTTTTTTTTACTGCCTTTGCTCTACACCTGTTAGAGGAATAGGTCTGTCACAATCAACCAACACTGTCTGCCAGTATCTTGTCAGTCTTATCTGTGTGAGACCTGATTTGGCAATGCTTCTGTCACAGCTGTGAACTTTCCCACACACATGCGCACACACACGCATTTACATCTACTGCAACCTGTAACATCTCTCATGTGAAAGGAAATAATTTACATGAGTATCATAATCAAGGATTTTCCCCCCCCCCCCTGTATATTAAATATCCTGTTTAAATAAATCACTATGCATTGACTTCCTGTAAAAGCACCTAATAACAGTCTGTTTATCCAATTGAACCGCTTGTCTTACGGAAACGTAAGTCATTCAGTCCAGCTGAGTAGCAATCCACCTGCTAGGCTGACACATGGTTAAAAACACAGAGAGCTGTATTACAAACAAGTATCAGAAAGCAAAGCTAAGCTGTTTGCTAATGCAGGTACGGAATGTGCTAAGCCCGGCAGTGTTAGGGTCAGGCTGAAGGGGGTTGTGTCCTTGTGCGTCTGTCTTAGCTTTTTTTGTGTTTAGTGTGTGATGGCAGAACAAGGATCTACAGGCATTATGACCTTCCTGCGTAATCACTGTCATATGGAAGGGATTGCAGTGACCACGCGAAAGTCTGGACAACGCCACATTTGTTTCTCTGTCCTGTATGTGTGTGCTTTGTAAAAAAAAAAAAAAAAAAAAAAATCCTACTTTATGCCAAAAGTCATTATCACCCTTATAAAGGACATAAAGTGAGAAGGCAGGATTTAAAAACAATTATATTTATGCTGATAAGCAGATCTGTTGTGAAATTTGTTGTATCGTTATGCGACAGTTGCTGCTGCACATACAACTCTGTGTGACTCTGTTAAGGCAAATGTTCCCCATTGTTTAAGTTCAAAGCCTTAAAGTCGATGTTGACAGGCACTCAGATTATCCTCTCTCTACAATTCAAACAAAACTCTAACGTTGTCAGTCCTGTGGCAGCGTGATTGACATGCTCTCCATGAAGGGATGCACTGTTTGTCTCCATACACCTACCGATCTCATTTTGTCTCTTTGTAGATCCCAACGTACAAACACAAGCACAGTGTCATGTAAACTTCAAAAAGAAAACAAGCCCAGTGTGCTGGGATGATGGCGCTCATTCAGACCCATCTGCAAGTGCTTATCATGATGGATCCAGGCCTCTAACCGCACATCTATAGCTGCCCGCGAGAGACAGAAATAGAGGGATACGGAGACGACTGAGGTCATGAGAAATGAGACAGATGACTGAGGACAGCACAGTCTATGCTGTGGTCTGTGCTGTTCTATAAATCCATCTTGATGTAGGCTCTGTAAAACAATGTGCACTAGGTAAACTGAAGTGAGCTTTTGAGAGGTTTTGCTAAAGAAAATTGTCCTAAACTTTAGAATGAGAATGGAAAATTATTTACTTTAATCTTTGTCTTTTTCAGTAGTTTCCAATTCCTGTGTTCCTATGTCTTTGATGATGTTTGTTCTCTAATGTTCTCAAACAAACCTCTAAGGCCTTGACAGAACATCTGCATTCATATTCAAAATAATTTGCACTCAGATTGATTGTGTCCACTAATTAGGGAACCATTTTTTAAAGTTAATTTGGTGCTATCAAAGTGAAAAGAGTTCGTACATCTTTTAGATTTGTTTAATTTTTTAAACTTTTGATGTAAGCTGTGCAACATTTGAAAATGATTTAATAAAAGATCCTTCTTTTTATAAATCAAGATGAAGTGCTGGCTTTAGAAGAGCAGAAGCAGTTAACTCACATAATAAAAACCTAAAAATGGCTCAGGAGGAAATATTGTCACACACTAAAGAGAGCCTGTCTCTTTAACCAAACTTGTTTTGTCTGTGGAAAATAATCCATCTTCCCTTCCATAATAAGTCACCCACTGAAGTATCTGCTAGAACATGTGCATGGTCTTCCAAGAAGCTTATTCATGCCCTTTTCCTGCTTCAGTTTTTCTCCTGAGCCCCCACCTCTTCCTCTTGTTCTCTGCAACCGATCCCTGTTTCATACTAATCAATTTAATCCTGTAAGCAGGTGTAAGCTGCATCATTAAGTGGTGCCATGTCATTAGGGGGGTAAAGGAAAAATTGAAAGGGCGGAATGTGAAGGGAAACAGGCAGCTGGTATAACTACAATATGGGTAGTTTTTCAAATCGGAAAAACATTGTTTCTCTACTTCTTACGTAGTTGCCAAAATAAAGGAGAGACGAATGGCAGTGAGGGTCTTGTGTTTAAATTTTCTATAGACAGAAATGGGGAATTGAGGAGGCATTCAGGAAATGATATTAATCTACCCCTCTCAATTTCTCCTGCTTTCTTTTTGTGTCTCATTTCCCGAGATATCTCCCAAAGGGAGCTGTGAAAGAAAAAAAAAGGGGGACTAAAGAGGTGAAAAATAGGGACGCAACGCTTGTTTTTCCCCTGGCCCTCGCAGAGTCGAGCTGTGGGTCTGAGTCTGCACAAGTTCTTTTAATTTGCCAGCCATCCTTTCTCTCTGTATGTCTATCCCTTTTCTTGAGCTCTGAATTGAGTCTGTTTAGAGCAGTTGTGGGGTGTCCAAGTGTTGCAGAGGAGTGGATCTTAGCAACTGGTGATGCCCCCCGGACTGCAGTGAGAGATGCTGCTGTAGCAATAGAGAACAAAAGCAGAAGGCTAAAGAAGAGAAGGAGGTGTGAAGGTGGCATCATGACAGCATTCGAGGAGTTACCAAGTGCTTTCTTCCGCTGTGGCTCCTCTGTTCGTCCTTAGAATGGTGCAGTAGTTTACCATGCTGCTCGCAGCCTCAGTGCTGCAGTTGAGCAGGCCTCTATTCTCCTGCTCTGGCTTCAATCCCCCCTACCGCCGGCAGCAGTCAATCAATTCTGCCCCGCAATCCTTTCTCTCTCTCCGTCAGTCTATCTGTGCCTCAATCTGATTCCCAGAGCACATCCTCTGGCAAAACAGAGGTCACGATTCAGGCGCCCACTTTCCCTCACTCTCTCTTTTTCAGACCCTAATTCCTTTTTAACTCAGCGAGCGGGTGTCAGGGATACAACCCGGTGCATTCCTGCCTGGCTTGTAGCGCAACAAGCTATTGAGTGGGAGATAAGCCTCTCTTTTAGGAAGGGTTGAGGAGAATTGAATTCAGCCCCTGAGTGACAGGAGGAGGAAGATTTATCCCTGTCAGAGGACAATGCTGCCTTTTGCGGAGACTTTAATCTCCGGCGCACAATAAAGCTGGTTTTCCAACTCCAACAACCAACATCGAGGCTGCATCCCTCTGTGCTTTTCCCACGACGATTGCTGATTAGCACTACAGACTAATTGAATATGAGTCACTATCGCAATGTTGTTAATGTTTTCTCTTTTTATTTTAGCAAAGGAGGAAAAAAGAAGAAGTTCGGAGGTAAGACTGAAGGCATACAGCAAGAATATAAAGGGTTTGTCTGGTAATAAGTAGAGTAATCAGAAACAAGAAAGATGGAGAATGGGACATGTAAAGCAGTAAATGCTGGCTAAGTTCTCTCATTGTGCAAAGGACAGACGGTGACTTCTATGAACTGGGAAGATCCTCATGGACACACACACACACAGAGTAGTCTAATGACCATAGCTGGCATAACAAAGAGGAAAATCAGAAAGGTAATAAAGAGACGCTAATCTCAAGAACTGGCAGGATTTTGATTGGGGTGTGGTTTGGATAAGTAAACTCGCAGAGACAATAAACAGCTGTAGCAAGCCAACAAAATTTTCTGCTGTTGCATGGCTCATCACATTTAATTGTTAGAGCACTTAAAAAGAGACAGATTATAAATAAAACTCTAAAATATGGTGAATGTGAGTCAAATCAAAATATCATGAGTCTGGTGTCTGAAGAAAACAACAACGTTCTCTTCAGAGAAATGTGCTGCAGCATGAGCTAGTACCCATGATTCCTGTGGAATACCTCTAAAATTGATCACTATATAATCACTATATAATCCATATATATATATATATATATATAAAAGCAAGAAGTAACAGCAACACAACTTCCCGACCTGTTGCTGCACACTGTTGATTTGGCTGGTTGAAAAAAAAAAACAACAACAACAAAAAAAAACAAAAGTAGCACTTCTAATGATTGTAATTAAGGTAGTATTTTTTATAAGCTACTTGAAATATTCATGTCATTTTTTGCTCATGTATATGCCTCAAAACCAAAACAATTGCTAAAAATTCTGTTTTTAGGGGCTTTTCTGTTTCAATAAAACTAACTTGATCAATTTTTGTTGAAACTCAGTGTGTCAGTGCTGTGATACAGTTAAACAGAATATTTCTCATAGCAGGTTTTATAATGGACTATGACATCTGATATCGGACAAAAAAAAAGGAAAAGAAAAAAAACAATTATTTAAGAAACTGAATGATGTATGTTTTGTAACTGTTCACTGATTATAAAATGTGTGTTGAACAAAGTAATGGATTCATGGAGTCCAGTTGGCCTTGCTCATGTCATCAACCATAACCAATGAAAGTGACCTCTCAAATTACTAAAAGTCCCACATTAGAACATGCCTTGCATTTTGGAAACTCTCATGAGAGGTTTAACAAAACAAATGAGAAATGTTAATTTTTAATAATCCTATGAGATTGAATAAGTATTCACTTCAGAGTAAGAAGACTTTTTACATGCATAAGGGAATTGTTTAAACAATGGCAAATACCAAGGTAGTGTGTAACAACATTTCTATGAAATATGTTTGGGTTTACATATGTGTCACACTTGCAGATTCTGCTATAAAGTCAGACATTATGGGTGGGTCATAAGTGTTATGTGAAGGAATGGGGCGTTATGGTATCAGTTCACTACTAGTCTGCTTGTGTCTACAGCTGGGAACCAACTGTCACACACACATTTAATACACATCCACACATCCTTAAGAGAAAAAAAAAAAACATCTCATATTACATTAAATGTTTGAATTATGGGTTGGCAATCTCAAGCCAGTGTGCAATGCTCCTTTTTTCTGTTAAGCGGGATCGCTCAAATGTTGTGTGTTTCCATCTCCAAACCACACCGCGGGATGCTCCTAACTCAGTGGGATAGTCTGAAAAAATAAATACTGCCATAATTACAGAAGAGAGAGACATGGTCCATGTCTGACATGACAAATCCCAGATGGATATCTCGGGCTGACCCCTGTCGGAGTGTGTGTGAGTGTGTGTATTCATATGATTGGTATGTTTAGACCCCCTTTTTATTTTTGGTGGAAACACTGAAGGTGCTTCACAGCAAGAGTCGCATTTCCATTCTCCATTTCTCTGAATTTTCTCGACCCGACAATGAAAGTCTCAATGACCGCTCGAACGCGTACAGAAAAAGACTCATAGACAAGGACAAACATGTCGACTGTCACAAACGGAGGCTTAGGAACCGAGGAAGGGCTGAAAGAAGAGATTCACAGCGCCAGGAAGAATCTCTGGATGTGATTTGGGGAAGCTTAAAGTAAATATTTATTTCCCATTGCAGGGCCTGTCAGTGGTAACATGATGGATTCACCGCCCGACTTCTTCCAACACACACCGATGCTATTCAAAGACGCCTGTCCCCCTTATGTTTATGGTGGCATGACTTACACTGCGGCAGACCTCTACACAATACAAACGCAGAGTGAGATCCTTACAGTGTGGGCATGCAAATACACAGTCATAGCCAAGCACACACACAAACACACACTTACGGGCACAGACGTACAGCTCAGCACACGTGTCTCCGAAAGGCATTTCTTTGTTGAACAGCAGATTACCAGCTCAGCTTAACCCCAGCTTGTGTTGCACTGCTTCCATTCTCCGTGTTTGATTGCAACACTTAATACCCGTGTTTGTGGCTACACAATATGCCGAAATGAGATTTTTCTTTTTGAGTTTTTTTGTTGAGCGTTAACACCTAAAGACATATAATTTGCGTTTGCGTGATGTCTCGAGCTTTGCCCGACAAAAAGCAGAGAGCAAATATGAGACACAGTGAGAAAATAAATGTGAAAATGTAGAACTCCTGAGGTGTAAATATAAAAATAGTTCAGGTTACATTTTCACATGTATTCTGGTGCCTTTCGGAAGTATTCGAACGTAAGATCAGTCAAGTAACATCAAAGCTTCCTGATTTGATTTAGGTCCATCCGCAGCTCCTCCTGACCTCTTGCCTGGTTACTGCTTTTTTCATCTAGTTGAGCAGCCATGTCTTGCTACAGTTGTAGTTCTTCCATACTTTCTCCAGTCTTGAATGAGCGCTCTAGTTAAATTTTCAAAGCCTATTATGATTTTATAAACCTTATTATAATATTCTCCATGGGTTCATCTCTGATCCGTCTCATGTGTTCAAACCTTTACAGACAAATATCGCTGGAATACGTATACTTCAAATTACACTTCAGTTTCTATTCGAGAATTACTTCTGTGTTCTGTGCATTTGTGAAGGGAGCTGAATACATAGCATGCCACACTTTGTCAATTGTTTTGTTAAAACCAATCACGTCCTTTCCACTTTAAAATTCGACGGGCGTGCTTACATTTGCGCAGCACTGTTTGCGATGGTTGTTAGTCAACTGTCTAACATCACTGTTTCTGTTACTCCTCAAGATGCTTTCTCACTCAGTAAGAATTGTGAAATCCTGTCCGGGAAGCTTAATCTCAGGAGGCCATTTTCTCAGGGAAAAACCAAATCCTTGGCTCATCTCCGTGATTGGATGGGCCAGTCAGTGAGCCTGCGGGTTCTCCGTCCTTCTGAACAACCTCGTCTAGTCATCCTGCGCCCCTTAAGTCCTCCTTTTTTTTTTCCCTCTCCCATCTTCTGAAATAGTCTCCCTAACGAGGAAGCCCTTCCCTATTCCCAGCTACAAAAACAGGCGTTGGTGGCAGAAGATGCTTAGGGAATGTGGTTATTATTGCATATACACACACACGCATTTTCAGAGGCCCCTCTCCAGTAGTTTGGTAAATGATGCCCCAAACTTAGCTGTGAGCACGAATGAGTCCAAGGTTTCTTCTCATCATTCTCATCATCATCATTATTCCTTAGCTGGCTTATGACTCAGTCACATTATTTTTCTAGAAAAAACTCATTTTCTCTGTCTAGTTTCACTCTCAATCCCACAGCTTTCTTTCCTACTAACTTAACTCATTATTTTCCTTTCTGTGTCATCCAAAGTCCCTTAAATATCTCTCTTCATTTTGTTCCCACAGTTTCACTCAGTTTGCATCTACCTGGCTCCTCGGTATGCAATCTGCATCCATTGTTTTTTCTTTTTTTCTTTTTGAAGCCAGAGTTTTAAGAAGCAGCCGGGAGTAATTCAAGCATCATGGCTGTAATTTGCTATGACATGTTTCATTTCTGACCTCACTTCAGATGACCATGTTGCTCACTCCGGCTCCTTCTGCGTTTCCCATCCTCGCTCCCACGTCCAGCAACACGCTGCGGACAAGCTAGGCCATTTCTTGATGGTTTCCTACAAATATGTGCTCACACTAACAGCTCTGTGGCTACTTAATAAGACCAAAATGTTTGCTCATGCTTTGTAGGTCATTTAAACAAATGTGTTTCTCCAGAGCCAAACGCTGCCCAAAATCTCCAAAATGCTGTCAATCATGTTTATACATACATTCAATATGTTTTTAATGATGTCATTCATGTTGAGGCTTTTTTTTTTCTTCATAAATAAGCACAGGCAATTTTAACTCTGAGTAAAAATGGACCACAGGAAAAGTTATGACACCATTGGCAACCTTGGCTAAGGGTGATGGTTAAGCCGGGGGATGACAGGAAGTGACCAAACAGTTCAATTTGGGTACTTGGGTAAGCTGGAGTGAGAGAGAAGAAGGAAAAAAAGATTTACAGGCACAGCACACTCTGCTGCCAACCCCAAAAGCCACAAATATGAACGTGTTCCCTGAGAAGTCGACCATGTGAAAACAAAAGTGCCTGGCAGTGGGCAGCGGAAAGAGAGGTTGAGGGAAGGGGGGGGGGAAGGCAGAGAACTGTTGAAGTTTAATTTGGGTGAGAGGTCAACATGAAGCCAGATCCGGAGGACGCAAACCCAAGATAGCATGTCCTATAACCCTGCCCCGTGCCAAAGCACACACATATAGAACACAAGGATGCTCTCTTTGTGCAGATATAAAAAGTTGGGAGCCTAATTTTGTGTCACACTCCAATCTGCCACAGTCTTGAAGGCTAGTCGGAGGAAGTATCTGCCACAAACATCATTACCACAACCTCAAAAAGGAAAACATTCATATAAAACTTGCTTGGTCACAGCAAATTGTCAATTTTTTTTTTTGTCCTGTTATTTACCTATTTAAATTTTGGCACAATTTTCTGTGAGAAGGAAAAGAAAACCAAAGATGCTAAATTAGTTGGTCGAGAGACATATATTTCAATTTTTTTTACGTATGTGATGAATGTTTAATGTATACATTTAAATATATTTAACATAACAAATATGTAGAACTTGCCGTAAAACAGCAATGACACTAAAGCAGGTTGATTTCTTTAAATAATAAAAAAAATTTAAAATATATATATTTTAAAAATAGAACTACTTTTATATTTAAAATATCGTTCAATGAAAGCTCAAATATTTTTTGTATTTCCTATATATTTTAAAGAAAAAGTTTGTACATACATATATATATATATATATATATATATATATATATATATATATATATATATATATATATATAAGTTTTATTTCTTCTTTTTAATTAAAAATAAATAAATAAATAAATTACAGCATTTTAAAAAATTTTTAAATATACTTCACTGCATGTTTCTACTGCATGTTACTGCAATTTAGAGTTAAAAGCCAGTTCACCAATCCATAATAGAAATGTTTTTGTTTGTGAATAGGAACTGGCTTTTCACAAACTCTAATTTAAAAGAAACTGCTTCAAATGAGAACATGAGTATTTAAAGCCATCACAAAACACCATAAATATGCCTATTCTTATAAGATCAGTTATATATCCACGTGTTGATGACGGCAGTATGTAAATACCCTGAACAATGATGTTCACATTCAACTCTGTGAAGCAAAAATGCACAACTGTCTTTCAAAGTAATTTAAAATGCGACGTTTCCCTGACAACCAATGTACAACTGCACAGATGCTCACACTTTATCAACTTCTGCGCATTCCCTTTTGGAAACCCAAGCACTCAGCAAATGGCTACCGACACTCATAACAAAGACAGCACCCTTCAAAACCTGCTCACTTAGCCAGTTTTAAAGCTGTTGAAGTGTACCAACTGATCCCTTTGGCTGCTTCAACAGCTGCAGCTCCCTGCCTCCAACCTCATGTGCATCAACAAGCGATGTGTGTGCGTGCGTGTGTGTAGACGTGTGGGGCTTTTCGCAGGACGAGGGTTGCTACGTGAACACACTTTTCCTGAATATGTGTGCGAGCTTAATGAGAATTTGCATAGGAGTGGTCATCAGAAAGGCTTCATTCACAGCTTCTGCAAAGCTGGCCAAAGGCTAACCTCAAGATGCTCACACTCCAGACCTGCCAACTGCGAACAGACTGCTTTCTGTCTCTCTGAAATTATCTACACTGACTTATTGAGATTTTTTGTTGTTGTTGTTGATGTTAATGGGCTACCTCAATTTTTTTATTTTTTGTATTTATTCACTCTTCTGCCTAAGAACAAGTGGAAAGATATTTTATTCAAGGCATTAAAGATTTTCTAATCAACAAGTGAAACAAAGACACCAAGCCCTCTCTGCTAACAAATCTGTTTCTTGCTCCGTCAGGTCCATGCAGGGTTGCCCTCATGCCAGCTGAGTAAGTCCTGGAAGTCCTGTCCAGCTGGCTATTCAAGTTACACTTCTAATCCCCAAAGAGGATCCTTTTTTTCTCTCATCGTTGTTGAAAGCAAGTCTGGATAGATCCCAATTTAACCCAGCCCAAAGAACAATCACAGAAACTGCAAAATTAAAACAAAATTTTTGTCTTAAGTACGGGGATTGCTTGTGATGCCTCCTGCTGCCAAAGCACCCCCAACAGATCTATAAGAGAGCTTTTAAATCTACAAAACACGTGTAAACTGAATTTGCAAACTCCCATGGCAATGGTAAAATCTTCATTATTTTGTTGTTTTTTTATTGTTTATCTTCTTTATGAAAATATGTTTCTGTTGATAAAAGTTATCCTTTTTTGAAAATTATATACATATATATTTTTACACTTCCAGTACAGAATTTAGAGAAAAAAAACTCTTTTACATAGGTAATATGTGTCTGTACCCAATTACTTAGTGGGGTAAGAATGAATTTTTTGCGAGTTTATATATGATTTATTAATTTACATTCAGATTCAGATGTATCTACTTTTTCTTCTCCGCATAGATCTCTGACTGGATAGATCCAAGTGAGTTGATGCAATGTTTATTTACAAATCAGACAAGAGGGTCAAATGGACTGAATCAATTCAAAGGTGAACAAGAAAAGTACAAAAAGTAGTATTTATAATGTAATTCTAAAAAAAGCTAAATATGAGCATTATTACAGTCTGAAGACACAGCAAAATTATTGCATTTCGGCCAAATTTCTAGGTGTGTGTTCATCTCCTGAACTCTGAGGCAGACTCCAGCAGTGCATGCCGATTCCTGTCTGGAAGTAGCCTACCTGCAAGGTGCCATTTTATCTTTTCTTTGAAGAATCCAATTCTGAATTTTGAGCGATATGTTGAATTATAAAATCTTAACTCCACATACAGTACAGACAGCAACTGCTATTATTATTGCTAATCCCCCAAAAATGACACTGTTCCAATGTCTGATGCTTCAAAATGTCAACCCTGTAAGTATTTCATGGTGTTTTAAAATTATTTTAAAATCCTGTTTTACCGCAGAGCGGTGTACAAGTGCCCGTTCTCTCTCACACCGTACACCTGGCCCGGATGTAAATAAATAATCACTGATCACAACAGAATGTTGCTGAAGGCTCCGGTGGAGTTGCTGCAAATGATTAAATGACATAGAAATGTAACACATAGCAAATAAGTTTTTTTTTTTTTTTTTTTTTCCCTTTAGCATTAGGTTGAACACCACTGAAGTTTATTTGTGCATAAATTCAGAGAAAACAATCCTGTTTAGCTTAGGTTTTGTTTTCATACAGAAAACAGTTCTGATTGATTGATTGATTGATTGATTGATTGATTGATTGATTGATTGATTGATTGATTGATTGATTGATTGATTGATTGATTGATAATAATAGCTTACAGCTATTATTAAAACAAACTATTGTTCCATTTTGTTTTACCATTTCATTAGTAAGGCTGGTCAATTTACACTTTAATACAGTGAAAAGCAGAAAAAAAGATCTTGTTGTTCTTTAAGAGGAACCGAAAGACATTTTCATAGGAACCGGCAGGTTAGAGCTTAAAAACTGTTTATCACAAATCAACAACAACAACAAAAATCTTAGAAGTGTGCAAATGATTTTATCCAGAACATTCTGGTGAGTTTTGTACTATTCCTGGAGCCTGGAGTTGAACCAGTGACCCCTCAATGGCCAGAATTTCCTCTGATGGCAGAAAACTTGATTAGCCGCCACTCAGCACAGCCTCAGGTAATGAGGTATGTCTGAAAGTTGAGGAGCGAGATAAGGTGGTGGTCGTGGAATGGGGTCCGGGTGACATAGACATGTGGAAGGGCAAGAGGAACTTTCAAACTTCAAAAGGGTTCAGATTAGAAACAAACACACACATTACAAAGACAAGAAGGAGGAGGAGGGACCACACAAATTAAATTTTCCCCCCAAAAAGGGGGAAATGTAGACAATAAGGTATCTCGTTCTAAACTATGTGTGACCCCACATTTACCTGGTTACCCCCCACTTCCCTTCTTTTCCCTCATCCTTTCCTCCCATCTTACCAGATCTAATTAAACCACAGTGGAAAGGAGCCTCCGCTCACCGAGAGAAACCCTGTCATGACAAAGAGAAACATAAAGCATGACCTGCATTCAATTGGAAACGGATCCACGGCAAAAAGGCAAATAGGGAGATCGCCAGAGGAAGAGAAAGTGGGAGCGAGATGAAGATAATTGAATCAAGGCAGAGGGTCGTGGAGGAAGATAAATCTTATTGATACTTAAGCTTAATCCTGAGAAGGAATGATTGAAGATTACTTTATTACACACAGCTAATATATCTGAATCCTTCTTCCACTTCTTCAAACGAAGCAGCTGTGCAGAGGAGGTAAGTCATGGATGGATTTGCAGTATGTCATATAGTTATTTTGAACAAACCGATACAGGTATATACAGTATGTTGAAGTATTATTTCAGTAATTAATTTCAAAAAGTGAAGCTCATTTTTTATATGTATTCAAGTGTTTATTTCACTTGGTTAAAATGATTTCCTCTTGCAACGAATACATTTTTCTCAGAAAATCTGAATATTATTTTAGACAGTAAAAATGGATTTGACTACAGAAAAATGAAAGCTGTTGAAAACTATGATAATTCAGATTCAAATTTAGAAATACTCAAATAATTCAAAAGGTTGTACGATACAGTTTATGTATCGTACACGCCGTCTGAGTCAAGGTTAGGGCAGAGCTCAATTTGCATGAATGCAGAGTATCATGGAGGTGATCAGCCTGTAGAGCTGCTGAACTTTTTAAAGACACCATTTGAAAGAAGCCTTGAGCTGCTCTCCATTGTTGTATCCTTGGTGTTTTAAAAAGGCCTTTAGTCCAATCAGTCACATTGATGCTGTGGTCATCAAACCAGGCACTGAGGGTAGGTGAAAGGTCTTTGCTGCTAAATAAACTCATGAACAGTCTTGTTGTTTTTGCTCAGGTTAGACGTTGATGTTGCCTGTAGTTTGGGAGTAACCTAACAACAACAAGCCACTGTAGTTGTCAGGCACATGCAGGACATTGACTGCACTTGTAGCCAGTGTCCTGAATGTGTCTGTGTGGCAGCTCTGGAAGCTCTGACTCCAGTTGGAGTTCATGGATTCTGACTCCTCAACTATTGAATGGCTTTCATCATCATCTGAAGGCTGATGACGGATGCCTTTGTAGGTCTTTCATTTACTTTTTTCAATGTTTTCTTTCCATCAAGCTGTCAATTAATATTCTTGATTACACCACTCTGTAAGCACCCAAATTATTTAGCATATACCTTTAGTATCTTACCTTCCTCCTGGAGGATCTCTGACTTTCTGATAGACAAATGCCATGTCTGCACTATTTTCCCCTGATTTCGTATGCCACAAAAACCATTTCTGTTAAATTTATTGTATTCTGCAATATTCTTTGTTTTACTACAAAAAGGAATTTCAGGTTTTCATTAGTTTTAAGTTGTAACTAACATAAAATGTATCATTTTGATTTGTTTCTCTGTATGTAATCACTTGAATTTGAATCACTGTCATTATTTTACTTCTATTCAGTTTTATAGAATAAAAGTAATGGAAGAAATATTACTGGTTTTAAGTCAAAACCAAAACCTCTCCCCTTAAATCCTACATGATTATGTTTCTGTGGAAAACAAGCGTAATCGTTTTTCTCTTTAAATTGGAATCATCTGTAAAACAAATGAGGAGCAAAAACAGAGTAAAAATATTAACTTCCAGCTTTTCCTTCAGACTGATCTGCTCATATTACTATTTCAGCTTCACTGTAGTGCCAAGTAAAACAGCAATTGTCCTGGAAATAGTGCTCAGAGATAAGGCAGAAGGAGCAATTTCAGTTTTCAGTTTTGTTTTGTTTTTTCTTTCTCCGTGGACAGCGGATATTTGGCCTGAGGTCCAGGAAACAAACAACACACTTACAGTCTTTTGTGTCGGTCTGTGTGTGTTCGTGCACGAGCTTGTGCATTTCATCGGACCTCGCACTCGACTTAGTAGTAACAGGAAAACATTACACAAGTGTGTAAATTATAGCACTGACAGATTGTGCTCACCACTGGTCAGGTCTGCCACAATCGTGAGCTCATTTCACAAATAAACACACTAACACACTCAGAAAGCAGCGGAAACCTTTGGATTGGTCATTGAGGAAAACTTTGGAAGCGAATATGCTACAATTCATTAAATGAACACGCGATTCCAACAAATAAATCTCAATAATGTGAAGTCTGAATCTCTGACAAATCTTTGTGAAAAAAAAAAAAAAGCAACCTGGGAAGGGAAGTGATTGAAACATGACATTTACTCAGACTGTGTCTGCTTGACTTGTAATGACTCCTGGCTGGTGTGAATAAATGTTGTCAATAATCCCAAGAAGGACAACAAGGACGCCTACAGTATGTGGAAGCGTCTTGCTTACCTTATCTTCTCCGTTTCTCCCCATCCCTCCGCCATTATTGCTCACATGCAAACATGTACTGGACAGTACAGATGGCATGTTCATAAGAGAGCAAACACCAGCTAAATGCAACCACACATGTATACACGCAGATTCGGAAACATGCATACAGAAAGTACAGGGGGGAGCTAGTCGGTGTTTGAAACATTACGTTGTGTAAATAAACACCTGAGAGATTTCTGGCCAAACAAAACGAATTTTCAAAGCTCTGCAAACACACCGCGGGCCCAATCGTCAAATTCGCCTTTCTTTTCTTTGGAGAAACCACTCAATTAATGTGTCACCACAAGTCACCACCACAAGACCCAGCTCAAACAAGTGAGCCACTCAGTCCTAGCCTCTGGAAGGAGATGAGAAAGAGACATAAATTGGCCTCTTTAAAGTAAAAGGGTCATCCAAAAAAACCAATAAGCTGTGAGTGGACACCTGCAACACTTAAAAATAAATGCAAACTTTCTTTTTTAACATTCCATTCCTGCTTAAAAATGGAAACAAAGCTCTCATACAGTTAGGGGCATGAACTGATGGAAGCTGAACTGACCTGGAATTGTTTCTGTAATTTTCTGTAAACCACAATGTCTTGCAAAAATTAAAAGTTTAACTGTTCAAACATATGGGTATGGACATCCACAGATGCTCTGATTCACCTTTCTGTGGCGCTGCCTGGACTCTGAGGGCTGAAGGTAGACACAGATTCAGCTGTCAAGTCAGGAGAAAGTTCAACAAAATTCAACCTCAACAGGAAAGTTCTTCTTTCTGCTACGAAACACTGGTAGAAACATTATCTTTGTAGAAAAAGTGAGATTCAATATAGTTACTAAACCACCCGGTCACACCATCCTCACACACTTCATTACTTTATGGTATAAAAGGAGAGGAGCAGCTTTGATGTGCGCACGCCCGCTGTCACTGTCACAGACACCATGTTGGCTTGCTGCTAAGCATCCCGCCATTGTCCCGCTGCTACACCTGACACTGGCTCACGGGCCGGCGGCATGTGTGTGTGTGTGTGCGTGTGTGTCCACCTGTGATGTGATCTCCACTCTCAGTGAAGGTATGAAGAGAGTAGGAAGTGATCAAAGTATCAACTAGAATCCCTGATAGAGAAAACCAGCAGTGCCCTCTGCTCGGAAATGTTATCTCCCCAGGAATGTAATTTAGATACTCCTTCAAGGCTTTGATGTTAGTTTAATGCTGGATTAAGTTTTAAGGCAGACTACTATGGTCTTCATTGCTAGTACTTTCTTCACACAGCTGAGAGGAATAATTACAGAGTAACACACTTTAGGAATCAAATACCATTTAGAACCATAAACCATATTTTTAAAACATTAAACTTTTAATTTTGAATGGATACATGTAGACCAGGGGAATTAAAAAGAACCTTTGTAGCGATGTTTTGATAAATTACTCAAAGGAGGAAAGATAGTTGATTTTATGCTTTTTTTTTTTTTTTTTTTTAAAACTTTGACCTGCCAGGATGGGTTTAGCCAATTCCAGTCTCCCTCAAAGACATTTTGAAGACTGTTCAAAATGTCTTTGTTAACCTTCCAGCTGAGACCAGCCAATAATTAAATTTTACAAGAATGTTATACCTTTTACATGTTTTTTTACAGCATTACTGTAACATTTGCATTCCCCAGGGAGTGTAGAAACTTCTCTCAACTCTGAAATTTACAAGTCTAACATGTTTCAAAATAAACATGGATTGAAAGATCAAAATGATAAAACAGAATAACTTTGCTGTCTTACATCCAGACTTCCTGTCATTTTGTTCAAGCCTTGCTTTCGATCATTACCTAAATAAACTCTTAAAATGTCCCAGCATACCTCCTTAGAAAAAGCTTTTTTTTTTCTAAATTGAACCTTATTTCTACAAAAAACTCTTTTAAAGAAGAATTTGACCATTTGAACAAAATCAAAACAAGCACAGAGCAATTGTATTATAAGTCCCCTTCTAAATTTCAGAGGTGTAGTTTCAAGTAGAAGATACAGGTCTAAGCTTGACCAGCACTGTCTTGGTTATGATGTGTGTAACGAAAGTGTGTGTCTCCTGGCAGACCCAGATGGCAGGCGGGCAAGGGGGCATCTGAACATGAAGCAGTAAAGGGCAGTTCTGGTTACGAGGATCAGACGGCAGCACTACAAACCCGCCTCAAAGTGGCTGCCGCTACCAAAGTCAAGGTGTGGGTTACACTGCCGAGTACAAAGGACACACATACTCCTAGTTCCTCAAATGGATAGTCTGTGTCTCTCCATAAAAGTCAACGTGCACCAACTTTCACCTCATCACAGAAGATTTAAAGAGTTTGTATCAATTATCAATGGCTACATTCACTTCAGACATTGTTCCCAGGGGCTGGAAAAAAAAAAAAAAAAAGTTACCTCTTATACTGAGCCAACAAAATGGAACAAAAGCAACAAAACACGGCACAGAAAGTAAAAAAAAATAAAAAATACCCTAGCAGCAAAGTCAGAATCATGGACGAAGAGAGAAATAATGCAGGGGAGCCTGCATGCGAGAAACCATGCAGCAGCTTTAGAGAAGGAAGGAAAACGTGTGGGCCTGCTGCTAATTTCCCACCCCAAGCGCACTAAGATTAAGGTAAAGGAGTTATTCTTGACTATTTTATTAAGAGGTGCTTTAGGCACTGGAAGAAGGGGCTTTAGTGCTCCTCCAGCAGCGTGCCATACAATACAAAACAAACATTTGCTGTTATTGCACCAAAGTACTCTCAGATGTGCTAGGTCGGGGGCCTCCCGTTTTGCTGCGGAGGAACTTGGCATCAAAGTTTTCTTAAATTCAGTGGAAAACAAAAATATAAAACTATTAAAAAAAAAAAAAAAAAAAAAAAACAAGCTCTGATGAAATGGCAGGTAACATAAGAATGGATGGCAATTGTTACATCAAGGTTTAATTCAACTGAGTTAAAGTGGAACAATTCATACAACAGCTTGTTTTGTTGTTGTGTATGAAAGCTGAATATCTGCCAAAAGGACTCAAAGGAATATAGAAATTGGCCAGAAGCAATTTCACACTCTTTTGAAATACAATGACCAAATAAACATCTACATAAAACAAAAGCAGAGTATGTCACTGGACAGCTGATTCAGTCAAGAGTGTAAAGTGTTGTTTGGAATAACTTCCCTAATAAAAGTGCTAAACTGACATGTCTGGAAACCTCAGGAACTTTAAATGGAATGGTCATCATGGACACACAAAAACCACTCAAGTGGCTCATTTTAACCTCTTGTAAAACACAATTGAGAAACCAGCTCTTCCTCTTTCTTTTTCTGTGCCCAAAACAGAGGATGTGGCAAGGCCTCAAGAGGAGAAAATCTTCTTCGAAGAGTAGAAGAAGATAAAAGACTTTGGAAGTTTGTCCATGAGCACAATTTGAAATAGACTGCAGAAGATATGTTCACATTGTAATATTTTAATTTTAAATCCAAAATCTATTCTGCATGATGAAACAATTAGATATTTATCAATTCAACTCAATTTAAATAATTTTTTTTATCATGAATTTTTGTTACACAATACAAAAAGACGTTCACCAAGATTACACTTTTTCTTTTACCACAAACCAAGTGTTGTAGCAGTTTTCTTTTACACAATAGCTTTATTACTGTAATCACATAAATGTGGAGTTATTACTTCTGAATTAATTATACTGAAATGGAACAAAAAGTCAGCAATTTGGAACTTTTTAGTCAACGGTTCATTCCTTTATATTTTTTTGGGTCGTGAATTACAACAAAATGTTACTTGATTTTGTGAACAATTTAACATCAGCTCAACACAAGAACGTTTTTCTGCTCAACATAAGCTGTTGAACATAAGATGAAGAAAATGAACATGATCTCGTGAAGATGTTCTTATCTGAACATCTTCAACATAATGAAGATGTTGTTTAACTCCCCACGTTGAACATAAGATGAAGAACATCCCACATTGAACACAAAATTTTCAACAAAAGATGTTCAAGAATATTTTAATTGAAGATGTTCTTCACCATATGAAGATGCTCCTACATCTTTGAACATCTTCAACACAAGAATTTATTCAACTTAAGATGTTCAACATCTCATGCTTAAGATCCCATGTGGGACAATATGTGCAAACATACAACGTGGCAGTGAAATGTCTACTCATGGCGTCTACAAAAAACCAACTAGTAGTACTCAGATTCAGCATACCTTTCATATCCTTTAAACCTAATTTGTTTTTATTATGGATGAGATTCTTTTCTGTTGTGTTGGGAACTTGTGTGATGTGAGGGGTTAGCTGCAGATTGAGAGTGCAGGTAAAATGCAAGTTCACTTCATACATGAATCCAGTTTCTTTGATACGTGTGTGTGTGTGTGTGTGTGTGTGTGCGTGCGTGCGTGTGTGTGTGTGTGTGTGTGTGTGTGTGTGTGTTTGGGGGAGTTATGTGGGGGGGCAGATATGTGTGTGGAGTAGTGTGTGTGTGTATGTATTAGGGAGAGTTTGGGTGTGGCCTTTGATCTATTTTTCTGGTGTTTAAATACTTTTATGATGCGCAGGTCCAAAATTACCCAAAAGACAATCCTTGTACACTAGTGGTGTGCTTCCCACATTGAAATGTAAACAAAAACAAAGTATCACTTTTTCAAATGATGGGGTCAACTTAGGAAATGTCATAAAATTTCAAGTCGGAAAAAGATCGTTTAGGGTATTTTTTCTACAGCTAAACATGGTAGTGGGTCACTTTGATATGCAAGACAACACAAGGATTAAATTTTAAAGTCTCTAAAGTGCGACCTGATGAAGGCTTAGAACTCTATTTTTCTAAATTAGACCAAAAATATTAGAATATATTAGCGTACACAAAAAAGTTACAAATAATCATTTTTTTGTCACTGTTGATATCCTGTCCTAGACAAAAAAAAACATAAGTTCAGAAGTGTATCTGTCAGGGGCTTGACTGAATCCACACCAATCCAAAATGTTTCATGGCAATGATGTTTCTAAAGGTAAAAATCTGTTAGACTTCACCAAATCTATGAAGTCATAAATTATGTTTTCTTCCTTAATAATCTTGTAAAAAGCTCCTTAATTAAGATAAGGTTTTCTAGTTTGTTGACTCAACCATGGACTTTGGTTCAATCAGACGTTGTAAATTTCTTTAAAATAAGCTTACAATATTTCTCAATGCTTGCTGTATACTACTCTCAAGATTTGCTCTGAAATACAGAAATAACGACAGGTTATTACACAGATTTTGCAAAACACCATCATTATATGTGCTAATCTGGAGTATTGCTCCAGATCAGCAACACTCCAGAGAATATTAAAGATAAATGCTCATTATTTATCTTGAATAAAGATCCTTGATCTTTATTCTCATGATTCTTTACTCATGATAATAAAGAATCTTATGAAGACAATCTTTAGTCAGTTTGTACCTGCAATGCAACTTAACACAAGATCACAAATTCCTAAATGGGAACCTGTTCCCATTGAGATGATGTGCACAGAGTGTTTCGGCAACTTTCATATTCTATTGAACTTGATTTGTTGGCATTGTGCAAATAGTGCCTATATTGAGTCTATTCATAAAGCTCTGCCAAACAAGTGTAACTGGTCTAGGTGTGCTGAGCACCCAGTATCAGCCAGTGCCTCTGTCTGACTTTTTGTGATGTAGAAACAAAGGATGCAGCAATCACTTTGCTGAACAGATGTTTAAATGTGTGTTAGGTACAAGAATACAAAACTAGGAATGCATGAAAATGGACATATTAAACAGCAGCTGGACTCTCGAGAAAACACTCAAGTTAGTGACTGACATATATCTCTTTGTCTTCTGCCCAATGGCTGGTGAAGCTGTACAAAAGACGTTCAATTAATAAATGCTGCCTGCTTTGCCTTTGGGAGGCTGAGCATCACAGATACGCCGGTTTGTAATAGAGCTATTTGTTTTCCTCAGAAAGCTGTCCAAATGCTCTCGCTGGGGACAGCAGACTACAAGAAAGGCCAGCTATGAATTGGTCAAATCCACAGGGGCAAGCTATTGATCAGGCCTACAGCTAGTGAGACGCAAATATGCAACTAAATTAGATACAGGTGTGATCGCACAAATGCACATGGTGTCTGTACATAATATTTGCAAAGAAATCAAATTAATCTGTAGTGACAGCCTTTCGGTTTTACAAACCAGAGCATTTTAACTGGTTAATATGATTATAAGCAAATCTTTTTTTTGTTGACATAAGACAGTCAAAAGGATATTAATACTTACTTCTATTTATGAACTGGTACAGACAAATGTACCAAAAATAAAAAAATAAAATAAAATACAGAGTCGCTGACAAAGTACAGAATGTAAAACATAAGTACACTACATACATCTTTGTCCTGGACCCTCTTCCATATTTCAATTCCTTCTTCATGTTCATTTTGACACCTCCTTTTCGAACGAGAGCAGTGTGTCAGGGTCAGAAAGCAATTTAAAACCTTTGCTAATGAGAGTCAGAGAGAGAGAGGAGAGAGAGAGAAAAGTGGGCGAGAGAGGGGAAGTTAAAGGCTGAGAGAAAAAGAAAGATGGTGTAGTAGGGCCAGAGAGAGGAAGAGGATGAAGGAAGGAGGGGTGAGGCTGGGGTGTCAACCATCAAAGCCGCCCAGGAGAAAAGAAGGCCAGGTGCTGGTTGTGGGAATGTGCCGTCCATGGTTCCAGAGACCAGAGAGCTGTGGCGGTGGCGGTGCTGGGGTGGGGGTTGCAGGGTGGTAATTAGCCAAGCCTGGAGGAGAGCGAGGGCCCTTGAGGGCCCGTGGGGATAGCCCCTCCGAGAGGATACCATTTGCACTTCTACAGGAGCCGCCAGCCTCCAGGCCACAAAGAAGGGGAAAAGGGGAACTATGGCATCCTTTATCAGGCCGGACAAAGACGCCGCATCTTTTCAAAGGAGACCGGAGAGAGAGAGAGAGAAAAAGAGAGAAAGAGAGAGAGAAACTCCAGTGTTCCAGAAAAGCAGGGGAAGAAGAAGAAAGAAGAAGTGGGGGGAGTATCCTCAGACCAGTCAGGAGAGACGCAGAGTGAGATGCCTGTGTTTGCTAGCAAAGCCAGACAGGAGGGTACAGTCATGCCTTGACCCTGTCAGTCCTCTGAGACATCAGAAATTCACTAACATCCCCCTGACAGCAACATAGTGTTGAGTTGCACAGGTATATTCCCAATATAATGCAACTGAGACTGTGAATATGTTTTTTTTTAAAACATATGATTTTACTTCTTAGTTAGCAGAAGCCTGTGAAAGAACGCAGTCCTGAAGAAGAATAAAAGTGCAGAGTTTAGTTAGCCTTTAATTTAATCTAAAGCAATCCAAGCACATGGAGTGAATACAGCCTCCCCTCTACCTTTGACATTATCAAGGGATCTTAAGAGTTTTGCCCTCCTGCAGAGCAGTGGAAAGTGAAGGTCACTGACATTACTTCTACCTATTACCTTTGGAGAAACAGCTGTAAATGGGGGGTCAGTGGTTATGTGGCTTTGTGCCGCCTCACATCTTTGGCTGAGCAGGGGCCAGAGGTCAGATGGGGCCATGTGATAAGGCATTAGAAAGCTGCATATAAGAACCCTCAACTGAAGAATCCTAAAATATTTCAAACTCTCCCCCCATTCTCTCCATTTCACCTCCTTTTCTTTCTTTTCCTCTCTCCTCTCCGGCTCTGGACACAAAATGCCATTTGTTGTCCATCAGTCAGTAGCACAAGGCTCGGGTCGGACCCGGTGCTGAAAGCTCCATTCACACACCCTCTCACCCAGGGATGTTTTTGCAATTCAATATTTTCACACGCAGGCAGCTTCATCACTGCTTTGGAACCATACACTTGGCAAGATGAGGCTGTGGAGGGGGAAGGCCTCTGGGACGGAGGGGCTCAGAGAGGGTGGAGAGGGTGGTTCAGCAGAGAAGAATCCTGATGTCAGGAGAGAACAGGCCCACCCCAGCTAATGGGCCATCTTGAAATGTTTTACCATGACCCTCTCCAACACCTACGCTCACACAAATAAGTGGGCACCCACTCACCGATGGTTATGCACACATTCCACTCGACTCATCACTTTACCTTTACTCTGACTGTAGGTTAACAAGCGGGGGCTCGTCTTTCCTCTATCAAAATCTCTGTGCTAATATAGTGACACTCTCCTGCAGAGCTATGTCTTGTCTGCCTTCCTCTCAAACCATACAACGCTCTGCAAGTCTGTGTCTGCTTCCTCTCAGCCATTGACAAGTTTTCCTTTGGAAATAATTCATTTTTCAGCTTCATCCATCTTACCTTGTACTCTCACCAGTTCCCGGTCCTCCACAACTTTAGCCCTATTGTGTTACCTTATCGTCATGATGAAGTTTGGTTTTTAATATTTTCTAACTTCTCTTGGGCCTTCACAGAATCATTTTTAAACATACTAAGAGTGTATTCACACCTGATACATTCGGCCCGCTTTAAACAAACTCCTTGCTCCGGGCCTTTTGTGGAGGCATTGCTACACTCAAGCAAACCCTGGTGAAGACCAAACAACCACATCGAGACCTACATTTTGAGATGGTCTCGGTTCGCTTCCAAACAAACTCTGATGCAGTTCGCTTTTCGTGCGAACATAGACCAGCCTCGATCCAAACCAACTACAGAAAACGTATGTGTTTTTGGACTTCACCAGCCACCTTTGCTTTGCTTTCAGTGTTGCCAACACCACTACTGCATGTACTGAAAAGAAATCGCACTTGAACTTGTACTCGTTTTCTCTTTAGGGCTACTGCTGGCAGCATGGTGTGGGTCAAAGGTGCAGAAAATCTCATTCAACCTGCAGCATGCCAACACCTTTCCAAAGTTAGAAGTATTGCATCACAAAATCTGTGTTGAATGAGTTGGTCTTGACAGTTAAAATGGTGCTGCAGTTTTAATAACAGCACACATGTCCATAACAGAAATGCAGAATGCCAGACTTCCAAAGTTTTCTATTTTTCCGGGTCTCTGAACTGTTCTGCTTCCATCATTCCTGTTCAAGGGGAACAATAATCGTCGCCCGTGTAGCGCTGTTTTTTTTTCATTATAGACACCAACAACACCAAACAAAATAAAAGCAAATCAAAGGACTTTCCTGGTATGAATAAACCCTTAATTACACAGATTTATTCTACTAGTCAGATGACTTCTGAAAGTAGCTGATTGGTCTAGATTTGATCTCTTTTTAGTTCGATATTACTTGCTCCCACATTACATTTAAATCTGTGGTTTGCATATGAGTCCTTTTTTTACATATTATGACAAAAAAGTCTGGCAACCATCCACCAATAAATACTTGCTTTATATCAATTTTAAACAGAACAAACACAAAGACTACCAGCAAGCATCGAAGAGGAAATGCAAAATCTGCATAATTTCAACCAAAACATTTCAGGTAATTTGTTCCAATTCCACAACTGTTACACCTCAAGATTTGCTTAGCATACAGAGTGGCTGAGGTAAACATGGATGGTGGGGAAGGGGAAGGAGCCGGGATGCGAGGGAATTTCTAACATATTTATCCTGTGCGCCACTCTCTACTTAATGAAATGAAACCACACCAGTAGTGGCCCTTTGTCTCTGGAGAATTCAGTAATCAACATGCCACCAGTTTTCATTTTGTATGAAAATAAATGGCAGCTGGTGAATATGGGCCTAATTGTGCTGCAGCGTAGAGAGGAGCTAGCAGAGTGGGGGCTGGGGGCGCTGGAACTTGTAGCAGCACTGTAGCACAGCCAATTTTCATGGACAGCAGTGCTCGAAAGAGGTGGTTGAGTAAGCAGAGGCATTCATCTGGGGGGCTGGAACCCTGCTTCCACTCTCTCCTCCCTGTTCTATCCATCATACTCACAAAGAAAGTTAGCCAAGTATTAAGCAAATAGAGAACCGGTGAGCCCTCTGCACTTGCGCCTGGCAGGGTCACTGGATAATGACAGCTCAATTACTGGGAATCTCCTTGTATAGCCTCCTCCCCAATACAATCCCAGCGCACCCGTCCCACCCTGCATGGCAAATTTGTCAAACTCGACCAAAACGACGGGTCTGACAGTGTAATCGCTAACCGTCCCGACCGACATGAAAGAGGTCTTTATCTGGCCAAATCAAAGAACCTGATCTCTGAGAGAAAGGGGTGGAGGAGGAGAGGAGCAGGGGGGAGAAGAGAAGAGGAGTGAAATGTCCCAAACAACTCTGAGTGAGACGCAGAGATGTCTCTAATCCGCTTTAATGAGACACCGCTTGCCTATCTTTCGCTTTAACAACACACAGAGACAGTGAGGAGGGATGGAAAGAGGAGGAGGAGGGGTGGGGGGAGGAAGTCGCCAAAGCTTTGAACTGCCGGCCTGAGCAGCGGAGGGAGTTTGGAGCCATGCTGCCACTGCACACCACTGTCTGCTTGGGAGGACAGCTAAACCGCCCAGGGGACGGAGCAGTTTGTCTGCTTATCATATCTGAACAGGATGAGCCGTCATCAGCACGGCCTCTGAGGGACTAAAGATGGACGGTGGTGAGACTGAAGAAATATGGTGTAATGAAAACTGAGGCACTCAAATCCAAAATAAATCCATTTCTGAGACTGGGTGACATGTTTTAGTGAATTTTTCAATTGGCTTTTTTGTGTTTGGCTATATGCTTTTAACTCATTTAACTTCATGTTAAATAAATGAGTTATATCATTTAGGGGCCATTTAGTGGTCAAAATTAACATGTTTAGAAGTGTTTTTTTTTTTAGATTTTCAAAGTGAGATTGTTGTTAAACAGTTAATAGATAATTCTATTAGCTGTTCTTGGCAACTTAAACAAAGAGTACATTAAAAGAACAACATGAAGTTCTACAAGTTTAGGAATGCACAAACGCAAAAGCTTATTAAAGATGTAAGAGGGTGAACAAGGGACAAAGTGGGGTGGCTAATACCAAATAAATCTGGATTAGTACCAGATAAGACTAGTCACAATGTTTAGCAATCCCTCGATTATCACGATGCAATAAACAAAAACAAAAAAAGAAAGGGTGGGGGCTGAGGGGGTCATGAGGGCTGCAAAACGGGCTAATTGGGGACTTGACACATTTGTGCCCTTGTTTTGCAAACAACACACAGTGTTTAGCAGCAGGTGGTGTACAATCACAGCAGACACACAGAGATCATCATTTAGTGTTAATCAGCAAACCCAGAAGCAAAGATGACTGAGCAGAGTCCACTGCACACTGCAAAGTAGCAGGGCAGGTCATAATCGGATGAGTAGTCACACATGAAGACAAAATGCATTTAACATCTGAGTAATGGCTTTTTATTTTAGTAACCCTCCCCAACTCCACCATGGACCGCTCTTTAATTTTTACTGACCTATTTTTAACAATTCCCCTGACCCCTATCTGCAGGCTGCAGGCGCAGGCGCATGGGAGATGAAAAACAGGGGGACTGCTGTAAAAATAAAACATCAGCGATATTTCTGAAACTCTCCCAGTCATGTCATACCCTGCACTAATGATGTGATAGGGAAGCTGTTTTTTCTTGGGGGGGGGGTTGTTGTTTTTTTCTTCTTTTTCATTTTTTTTTTTTTTTGCAAACATGGAACATGAGGTCACACTGCAAAAGAGGGAAAACAGCCACATTTGCCAACTGGATAATGCGAGGTCGACGTATCGGTGGAATGAATAGGATTTGGAGCCATGTGCAAGAGCTTAAAGCAGCCATGTTTGTGTGTCAACTCAAAATGTGACAAAGCCGGCATGAGACTCGGCAGGAAACACGGGGGTTCGCGTCGCTGCGAGTTCATCTGCGTGTGTCCAGGTGCCCACCCATTGCCGTGGCCAAGGTCATGTCTCAGAACGGTGACAGGGCCTCCAACACACTGTACAAAAACGGTGTGAGCGCAGACTCGCGCACACATCCAGCCAGAGCCAACAGTGCCAGCTCCTACTGTTTGGATGACATTTACACTCAACCTTTCTAGTTTGTGATTGATTGGGGTTAAATCATACCAATGCACAAAAAATCTGTCACCACCGTGCGCAGATGTGTGTCCATGCGTGGTCCCCGTATGTGTGCGGGTGTGTATGCGTTTGTGTGAGTGTGTGTGTGTGTGTGTGTGGGGTGGAGAATGAGGAAAAGCCAGTCAAGTGTATTCAAGCTTTCAGTGAGACTCAGTAGGCACTGACGGGTCAGTGTGACTTCATAATTTTGTTGAACTTTAACTGAAGCATTTCAGCTTACCTGGAGGATGAAAGGCAAAGTGTTCGGTTCGGTGGGTTTGCGTTTCGAGGGAAACTGTTTCTAATGATTTGATAAATTAAAGCCAAAGAAACTTGAAAGTCAAAATGACATCTACTTAGAGGGAAAATTGGCACTGATGTTACAAAAGGTTGGAGTTCACAATAGAATTTGAGGCATTTCCAAACATTCCACGACATGTGCTTTACTAGACTGTTTACTTCCTGGTTTTCAGAAGTAAGGTTGGAAACTGTGCAGAACTATATAGTGAAAAAGAGTTCATGAGAGTTTAAGATCCTCTGGTACAAGTTCAACAGGCACGAGATTCAAAGAGAGTAAAATGACTTGTTAATAAACTTCAGATCGATGCAAAACTTTGAAGCAAGAATAAAAACAATTTAACCTAAATTTTATTTATAGTTTTTTTGTTTAACACATGCTCTGTGGAAGCAATTTTTCTTTAGTTTTAAACATTTGGATAAGAACTTGTTACACTGTTTAAATTACAAGTTATTTCTTAGCACTTTGCTATGACTATGGTCCAGTATTTAAATGGGAAATATGTCCACATAGTGCAGTACATATCTTATTTTATAAATGATATAGTAGTCTTTAAAACTCGTTGTAAGGTTTGTCTAATTTCAACACCCATCTGTGATTTTATATGTGCAGTAAAAGCACATTTTAAAAGATAGACAACAAATTTGATAATAAACAGATTCAAATTCACTGTGCCACCATTTTACTGTAGTTGATGAAAATCAAGTTTCCATATACCTGTGATTCAGATTTGGACATGCCAAATTGTTACAAAAGCAAAGGAAATTGAAAAACACTGCTTGAATGTAATATCTGCCAGGCTTTAATACTTCAGATGTCAGGCAATTTAACTCTGCCTGACAATAATGCACTTCAGTGTACATCAGTGACCATTAGAAGCTTGAAATGGGTCTTAGTAACCAAATACAAAAACTCAAGTCAAGTGAAGGATTAACTGTGATGATAAAAAATAAAGTGGATCGAGAAAATTATGCATTAATAGCTTTTATCACAGTCACAGTCAACAGCCTTGAGTGTTTTCCTATTACAACCTTTTATGGTCTTTACTGTTGCAGTAAGTTAGTCTGCTGAGTTGTTTTGTTGTTGTTGTTGTTCTAAGAATGTTAACGTAAATTTCTCTGAAAAATACTTTAAATACTCAGAAAAAGTTCCAAGACCAAATAATAATATGATGCCAACTGTAACATTTGTGATACAAACATTTCTGAGTGTTTAATAACTTACTGTATCCAGTAAATGCATTCAGTCATCAATTTTCTTCTGCTTATCTGGTATTGCTAAATGTATCGTATACAAAATGCATGCTTTTTAAATCTATTTGGATATGGGTATATCAGCATCAATTTTGATGCAATGACAGTTGAGAAAATCGAGGGTTGCCTACAATTGCTGTGGTTGTGTGTATCAACATGTGCAACAGGTCAATTCTTGATAGCCATTGTATCAAGTATAACATGGTTAACCTTTAGTTCTTAATCCACTAAAAATACTTAATAATTTCCAAAATAAAAAAAAAAGAAAAGCAGTTACTCAATACAAAATCTACAGCTAAATTCAACTGAGCACCAGAAGAAAATTGGGCTACTATTATAATTTCAAAAATGAGAAGCTGAAACAGGAAAAAAACAAAAAACAAAACAACAACACTCTGTCTCAGGACCAAAACTCTGACTTCACACATATTTGTGATTTTAAAAATATTTGTGTACATAAATTCATCACCACTCTTGAACAAAATCTCAACGGGAAAAAAAAAACGTGTAAAAATGACCTATAGGAAGGTTAACAACACAATTTCAAAATAAAAGCACAGCAAAAAAAATAATAATAATACATTTGATGATCCTATCATTTATAGGACCAGGCTCTAATCTGCGAATGTGAAAGGGAGCTGTGTGACACATTACAGCTGCGTGGCAGCGATACATGGGAGACCCTAAACGTTTAGCCAGAAGTTAAACATAGCGACCATTGTTGGTTTTCAAGTGTTATGGGTTGGGTTTTATTACTTCTGTCAAAACATAAGAAGCTGTTGAGCCGGGCCAAGTTCATGACTGGGGAGTATACGTTCTAATAAAGGGCCTTTAACGCACAGATCACAGGGATATGTGGAAATGTGTAAAGACAGCGCAGAGGTCAGAGAGGTGGGAAGTGGTGGATAATGTGTGCGTTTCTCCATGCGGCCTGAATCAGCAGATGAGCGAAAAGGATTGAAATAAATAAATAAATAAATAAATAAATGTAGGTCGTCTGAAAACACCTTTGTTGTTATTATTATTATTATTATTATTATTATTATTGTAGCTACTGGAAAGGCAGAAAAAGAAAAAAATAAATAAATAAAGGTGATGATAATCAATGAAGTGTGTAAACTGCCTTTAAAAAAATGACTGTCTATGCGTGAAGAGCTCGTTTCGTGTTTCCATTTACATTATTATTTCTTTTGGCTTGGTGCAGAGGTCACCGGTCGCATATATTTACAGCAGCGCGCGCATGTGTGCATGCTCTCTGGATGTGTGCGCGTGCGGCTGTTTTGTCCGCACACGTGCCCCGAAAAAAAAAAAAAAAAAAAAAAAAGGGGGGGGGGATACTGGGGAAAATAAATCTCCTCTCACTCAAGCGGAAGCCCTTAATTGATCCAAAACCAATTTAAAAGCTACAAATGGGCCCAGAAGAATACCACAATAAAACAGCCGCAAGGTGTTAGATTTTTTTTTTTCTTCTTCTTCTTTTGACTTCAAAACGGTGCACGGCCGCACCGCTCACACACAAGAACAAATAAAACTTTAATCTGCGTGAGCGATCAAGATCCGGGAGTAGCACGTGTTTTATTATGAAGAAATAAACTAATTAACTTTACATAAATGAAACTGTTATTCGTCATTGTTCGAGAAATGTTGGCCAATTATTTGAAATGTCAGATGCAAATATAAATCAAAAATAAACTAACATTGCCACGTTAAGATAACTCAAATTTATTACAAACAATAACAATTAAATCCCTTTAAAATATTCAAACATTTGCAGCTGCACTTTTTGTAAAAAAAAAAAAAACAAATCTATGCTCGTCATTGTTACAGCACAAAACCCCACAGTTCAGTCAGATGATATACCTAATGCGTCTAAAGGAGAAATCACTCACGGAGGTTAAAACTAAAATGATAAAACAGCTGGTGGACATTTGCTGCGGGCCTACTGTACTCGGAGAGGGCAGAAAAAAGAAGAAAAACGAGGAAAAAAAAAAAAAGCGAGACGTGCACGTCCACTGTGCGTCATATTCAAAATCTGCGGGCCCGTGTGTTTTGAATGTTTGAGGAGAACAAGATATTTCTCATGCCAGCTGTCTGCTCGTGTTTTCCCTATAGCTGCGGCTGCAACACAACAAGATCCGAGGCCTGCAGAGGGAGGTTGCCTGCCAGTGCAGCGACGTGACTGCTCCCAAAGCCAGGCATTTGTGTTCATTAGCACCCGGATCAACAGACTATCAGGGCTGTTTGGAGATCAAGACCAAGTGTAATTACCTCCTGGCAAAAGAACCCCAATTCTCAACGTGTTTGGAGTATTTCATTCAATAAAAGCAGCCTAATTAGACTTCTGCTTTTTTGTTCTTTTTTTTTTAATTATTATTATTTTCCCCTCCACCTTTTCTATCTGCCATTAGATTTGCACAAGAATCCGATCTCTGCATGGTGAGCCATAAACCCCATAATTATTTTTTCTATTTAATTTCCCCACCTCATTGCAGTAGCACTGTAAAAACAAAAAAAAAAAACAAAAAAAAAACAAGAGTAAAAGACTAAATAAAATTCACTTAAACAGTATTATTTAAATCTGTAATATTTCATTTCACTTTAGCCTAAGTAAAATCATTATATATACAACATTAACGTTATATATATATATATATATATATATATATATATATAAACCAGCAGTGACGTGTTTAATCCTTGTAAGGTTACAAATAATTATGTGCAAACCGCAAAAAAATATTAAATAAAAAATATAACTTTTAAAAAGTCATCATAATCTTTAAATGAAATAAATTAAGTAAAACAACACAGCAAGTCCAGCTGAAATAAACTACTAAAAAAAAATGTACAAAGTAAAAATAGAAACAGGCCTTCTTCACAGGTCGAAATGGGGTTGAATTAAACTGTGGCCAAAAATAATAAAATAAATAAATAAATAAAAATCAGACTGACCCAAACAGAACACGCCGTTTGAAACAAAGTTCATTCATGCAAGAATAAACATGATTCATGAATCAATGCACCATCAATAAACAAATGTCAAACAATAAACACGCTCCATGCCTGACAACAAAACTGCTCATGTTCAACAGAAGAAGAAAAAAAAGGGGGGAAACAAGAATAGATGAATTTTTCCGTGTGACGCGAACAGCAGTCCGTTCAGAAACAGCAGCAGCAGCAGCAGCAGTGCATGGGCGCTTGCAGGACGTATTATTGATTGGCATTCCCATGAGAAGGAACCAGTCAGCAGCAGCGGCCCCGGTGGCCCTGGCATTAAAAAGGCAAACATCTTCTGCGATTTCAAGTACGCGTGCATTTCAGATCTCGCTTGATTCTTTATCGTCCCAATTCTCATCTCGGGGTCTCCCAGCCGTTTTTTTTTTTTTTTTTTTCTAAGGAGCGAAATGAGTGAGTCCAGAGCGGCGTGAGCTGTGAAGGCAGCTCGCAGGAGAGCAGAGCGGTGCCACAGCGCCCACTACATTTCAATTGCACGCAAACCTGGAACGACTCTCGCTATATAAAAAAAAAGTTACTCTGCGACTCGACAACTGTTTTTTTTTTTTTTTTTTCCTTTTTCTGTTTTGCTTTTTTCAATATTTTTTTTTAGTTTGGAGAAAAGGGACAGATTTGCGCCTGTGTTGAAACGACCGACAACAGAACCGAACTGAAACAGGGGAGAAAATACGATTTGACCGACGGCTGTTTATTTCTGCTTTTACAGAAGGAGCGTGATCAGGTCTAAAGCACCGGCGGCGTTTCTCATCACGCGTGAAACTTTTGCGGACTCAGGGATCAGCGAAACCGGGAGCGCAGCATGCAGGGGGAACAACTTCCAAACAGCACAAATAACTGAGACGTAAAGCTATCTGTGGACAAAAGAGTCCCCCATTTATTTATTTATTTATTTTTTAAGGCTCTATTGCAGTTGACAAGGACACTTTGGACCGGGACAAAGCCGGCGGAGTTTCAGAAGCCGGCGGCTGGAAGCGGTAAGAAATAAAAATCATTTTAAAAAACCACAGAAGAAGAAGAAGACCTACTTTTAGCCAGTTTTCTCGCCCTCGCCTTGGATCTCATCTTGTCGGCTTGTAGATTCCTCTCGTCGTCCTCCGTGAGCCCAGAAGCAGCAACAACACTATCTTCATCTCACCAGCATTGTCAGTTTGGACACCTTCGCACATGCGCACAGGCCATTCAATCTGACACCCTCGCCCGGGCCAAAAAACTTTCCAATGTATTCATCATCATCACTTTTTTTTTGTCCTATCGTCTCCCCTTTAGATCACTTATCTCTTCCCCTCCTCCTCCTCTTCCTCCTCCTCCTTCTCCTTCTGCTCGCTCTTCACCCGTTCCCCCCCCCCCCCTGTCATCCCCCTCCTCTCGTCCCCCTTCTCACCCATGCACCCCCCTCCGCCCCCCGCCCACCCCTCTACCCCATCCGCCCCATTCAGCTCCTGCCAGCAGCGCCGTCCTGGATTTTTTACCCCTTTTAAACAGAGGCTGCTAGGTTTTCTGCAGCGCGACGGCGGGACACACAGTGAGGTATGGTGCCGGGGTCAAGGTCGCATTTTAAATACAAAACAAAAACAAACCCTATGTATTTTTTTTCCCCCGTGCAATAAATAGTAGTTATTACAAAGAATATTTCCGTTATTTCGTTTTTATTTTTTTGCAATTGTTTTTGTCATAAATTACAACAATCCCCTTCTCTCTCTCTCTCTCTCCTCTCTCACTTCCTCTCTCTTTTTTTTTATTTTTTTTATTTGAATTTACAGATTTATAGAAGGCTCAGCTGATGCGTCATGGTAGCGTTCGTGCCAAAAAGCGCTCAACTTCCAGGCGTTATTTTTAACTTAATTAATGCACACGTGGGAGAAAAAAAAAGGAGCAAGGCTCGATTGCTGTAACACGCTTCCAGGGTATGATTTGGTCTTGTGAGGAGTATGTTGGAGTGTGTGATTCCCTCTGTGTCTCTGTGTGTGTGTGTGTGTGTGTGTGTGTGTGTGGATGCGTGTGTGTGCGTGTGAGTGTGTGTGTGTAAAACCTTGTTGCCCTCAGGACAAGCAGCAGCCAGCAGCTGTTTGACGGAGGCATGGACCCTCCACCAGCAACCAGGGAAAACTCCTGGCTTTCCCCCTTTTTTTTTTTTTTTTTTTGTTCCAGTGTTATTTTCCCATTTGTTACAATTGTATATGGAGCACTTTGCTTCTCGCACGAGTGTTTTGCGCATGTTGCGCGAGAGCAGAAGCGCACCTGGATGACGGTGGACAGGCTGCTGTCTCAGCTTTGCGCAACGCCGAATGTTGACTTGCACATGTTCGTTGCTTTGCTTGCTTGCTTGCTTGTTTGTTTGTTTGTTTGTTTGTTTGTTTGTTTGTTTGTTTGTTTGTTTGCTGCAGGCACGCAGAGGTCGTTTTCTTTTTACGCTGGTCTGCGGGCTTCTGAGCGCGAGGTTTGAAGAACAACAAGGTAAATGTTTTCAGATCTGTGTGAGAGGTGTCAATTAGACACTGAGATGACCCGGAATAATTGGAGTATATTACTATTTCTAATTATTATTTTTTAAAAAATCATCTTAGGATTTAGAATTTATTACCTTTGTGACATATTATTATTCTAAATAATTGTAACATTGGTGGTGTAACTGAGGCGCATATCGCATCAAGGGGAAATTTATATCCAATAAATCAAGCTGATTATTATTATTATTATTATTATTATTATTATTATTATTATTATTATTATTATTATTATTATTATGTGATTTTTGGTTTCTTTTCTTTTTAAGAGCCTAAGTCGACTTCTTTTTCCCCTAATGCTGTCAGGCTGCTTGTTATATTCATGTGGTGCCGGGCCTCCAGCCCACATGTCATATGGGAATGGTTTCCGTCTAGTTTGGCTGAATAAAGGCGGCTCTATATGCTGCAGCCTATTAAGGATCCGTGGTGACGGAGCAACTGCAGTCTGCTGGGAGAGAGGCGCGGATCAGTTTGCTCGGAGGAAAAGAAAAGAAAAAAAGTCATACAGTATTTTGTTCGAATTAGTTGTCATTCGAACAATAATAAAATGTACATTATTATTATAATTAATATTATTGTTATTAGTTGTAGTCGTACTAGTAGCAGTAGTAGTAGAAGTAGTAATTGTATTTATTGATTGTCACGAGATAGTTGATTTGAAGAAAGGCCATCAAACACAACCTCCAGCACCAGTCCACCGCTGCTGGTGAACAATCGCCGTGGGATTTTTTAATTTAATTTTATCTCGCGAGTCGAAGTGCAACTAAAGCCCGATTATTAATCAATAATAATCTGCAGTAATTAGCATGCTTTCACTGGATATTTTGGGGAAGATTGTCTCGCCTCCCCATGAGCAGGACGAGAAGGAGGAGGAGAAGAAGGAGGAGGAGAAGGAGGAGGAGGAGGAGGAGCAGTGGTGATGCTGGAGGTTTTTTTATTGACTTGAAGGAGGGAGGTGGGTGAAAAAATTTTTATTTATTTATTTATTTATTTTTTATATACCTGTTGCGTGGATGAGGTGCAGGGGTGAGCACCTTGTTATTTTTTCAATAATCTATTTGTCATGCTTCGGGTGAACAGGGATCATTAAAGGTAAACTTTTTAAAGGCAAGTTACAAACGGAAGCTCAGAAGGACTACTGGAGGTGGACAATTAAAAAGTGAAATTAGATGCCAGGTCAATTATTATTATTATTATTATTATTATTATTATTATTATTATTATTATTATTATTATTATTATTATTATTATTTCTCCTTAAATGGCTGGCTTACCTTGAAAAGAAAAGAGAGAATTTAGACTTTTTTTTTATATATATATATATATCTTTAAATACATATTTATATACCTGAATTACCTCCACAAACCGATCCGATACACCTGACGCCTTTAAATATTCCCCACACTTCATTGACTTGGACAAATGATTCCACGCCCTGCAACACCATTTTTTTTATTGTTTTATTTTTTTTAAACAGGAGCAATTAACAGCAATTAGGCTACGCAAAAGAAAGTCTTGCTGTCCAACGCCAGCCAGCCTGGGGAGTTAGCTATAGTATTCCTGCATCGTTTAACCTCCGATTTTTTTTTTTTTTTTTTTTGTTGTAAGTTTTCTTAGATGGATTTGGGGGAGGCTGCGTAGGGAAAACCTCTTGTTTAGTCTCGCAGACTGTAAAGAGCTGCGCCGCTGGCTGCGGCCCAGGAAGAGAGGTGGAGAGGTGCGCTGCTTCTTCTGAGCAGGGTCCCCACTCGTTTTTATTAAGTCCTTTAATTGGACTAAATGGGAGCAGACCAAATTCATTACCAGCTCAAAGGGGATCACAAACAGAAGAAAAGCAACGTTGGGATGCAAATTTGTTTTACTGGCTGTCAGTGGCGCCACCAAGGGGTGAGGGCATCTCTACAATTTGTTGGAGTTTTCCCGCAGTTTTTCTTGTTTGTTTGTTTTGTTTGTTTGTTTTTTTTCTTTTTTTTTCAACGTTCATACATATAAATATGTATATATTTATATAAATATTTAGATATATACATATTTACATATGTTTGGGTGTGTGTGTGTAGGTGTGCGCGTGTGTGTGTGTGTGTGTGAATTTTATTCAGGAAAACATTTATTCATTCATGTATTTATTTATTTGATATCGTAATTTGAAGATCATTTTTTGTATTTCTGTGTCAGCCTCCAAGATCATCATTGGCCCCCATCGAGGTCCTTTGATACACGTGTGGACGCCCCTGTGTGCCTTTAGTTTAATCATCTTATTTGGAGCTTAGGTGTCAAAATGTTGTCACTGGGGGTATTGTTGGCCCTTTATGAGCACGTGCCAGTCTTTTGCATTGTAAACGACACGTTTACACCAATTACTTTCAGTTCCTAAATCACAAAAGCAAAGAGTCTCTAAGCTAAACAGAAAGACTTGGAGAGCCTTAAGGATAAAAATTAGACTAATGTATCATGTTACACTAGGTGTTGTAGTTCTGTCCTCATATTGGCTTGTAGAGTTTTCTGGGATACCTATTAAGTCCAAGGAGTGGGCCATTAATAAAATGATTTCAGGAGTATTTTCAACTAATTAAGCTCTGATTAAAAATAAAACAACAAGTTCCTACTCTTAATTACAAGTAGGCAGATTTAATATGTTAGTATCAGATTTTTTGTTCCTTTACTGCTGGTATAATGTTTTTCATTTTAAAATATGGTAGCTCTCACAAGCTAGCGAGCAACATTTTTTTTTAAAAGAAGGGCATTTATCTCAGACAAATACAAGCAGATTAAGTTTAATAAACAAATGGAATCAAATTTCTAAGGCTATTGCACATTTGTGTTTTCTTTGGAGAATCGTCACAGCTGGCCATCAGAGCATAAAAAATAACTAAGTATATGTGGAAATAAAAAAAAAAAGGTATTTTGTAGAACAATTAGAGTAGATTAATACAAATAGGCTGGTTCTTTTTTTTTTTTTGAATGCATGAGACATATTTAGCATAATTAAGATTCTGGGACAGCGGAGTCAACGTGGTGGCGCCACAGCCATCACAACTTTACATCAAACACCAACAATATTCACTTCAAAATTTAACCCACTGTAATCTTTTATTTCTTCTTCTTTTTTTGCGTGTATTCTCTGAGGCGGGGTTCTGGCACTGTGGACTGGTGGCGTGGTCGGCCTGTGGTGACTCTACCTCCCACTCCTACTCCCACACACACGCACACACGCACGCACACGCAGAAACAGAGAAACATATGCACAAAGCCCGCTGAAACACAAGCTTTATCCGCGATGGAGAGGGGCTTTGGGTCTGTGGATTAGACGTTGTGCGCAGATAACATCGGCGCATATCAGAAATGTGAAATGGAGCACCTCGCGGCGCGGCGCGCGGGGGGAACATCAAAAAGCCGCAGCGGGCCTTTCTTGTGGGCGCGGGTGAGTATTGTAAATTTGCGAACTGGAGTTCTGACCCACTTCATGTAACGGGAGAGTAAACACACTTCGTCCAGCTGGAAGGTGGCAGGGGCCCGGAGTGAAACTGCAACGCCATCGGCCGCAGAATGACCCACCTCTGAACGCATCTGACATGACAAAGAAGTGATGTTCTTTTGTCAAAAATTCATAAAAAAAAATGATAAAAAAAATCACCCAGATTCCAGCAACTAATCAATCACAAAATCCATTTGTCCATAAGTCCCTCTGCAGCCTCCTTCTCCTTTAATGAAGCAGCACCCAGGAGCGGTCACGGTGAAGTCGCCCTGGTAATTATTAGACATTAATTGGGTTCAGGACCTTGTGCGTCTATGGGAAATGGGAAATCTGACCGCTAATCCAAGACATTTCTTTGGGGTCTTTTTTTTTTTTTTTTGCAGTGTTGTTAACATGCTGTCAGAAGCTGCAGCGCTGCAGCTACCGAGCGGGGAAATGGGAGAGGTTAGAGGGCAGCCGGTGTACAGGCACCGAAACTTGCAAGAGCAAGGACTGAGCTGCAGAAATCTTTCCAACCAAAGCATTTCACACACCAGAGCGCGCGGGCTGGACGTCTCCTGATTCCTGATGTCTCACCAAACAGAGATCACGGGGTTTATATCGGAGCGAGATATTTATGTAAATAGATAAGAATGGATAAAATTGAGCTCCAATCTGCAACAAGAAATATGATTACATTTGTTTTGATAAAGATTAAAAAAAAAAAAATAGAAAAAACACTAGTCTATAATTAGGTGTCATTTCTTGTCAGATATGCTTTTCTAAATGCTGCTCATTTCTGCTGATCATATTTATTGTTTTTCGTCAGAGTAGATCGGCCCAAACCAGGATCAGAGTTACAAAGAGAAGAAGTAATTCAAAATATTAGAAACCAAAACATAAACAATTAAAAATGACAGTTATTTATTTTTTTATTAAATGGTTGTTTGTCTCCACAATTAGCAATGAAATATACGTAGCAACGACGAAATACATTTCAACAGGTTGGGTATGAGTAGGAAAGAGTTTTGCTCTCTGGCACGAAATGGAAGTCGGAAGGTACGAAAAGGGGGATTTGAGCTCATATTAAAACTGAGTGACGTGACACCCGAATCTCGCAAACACACCGGGTGGGCTTTTTTTTATTTTATTTTTATTTTTACTCGGTTTTATGTTTGTATAATCTCGTTGGAACACTTCTAGCGGAAAACCGCGAAACGAATAAATAAACAAACAGGGAAGTGATGGGGAAGAAGGGGGTACGGTCACAGGTTTTCCTGCTTCCATGCGGAAAATAACCCGAACGAAGACAAAACCGTGACGCGTCGCGTCATTTCGTCACAATTCAGAATGAAATGACTAATATTTGCGAAATGTAAACAGTTGAAAAGAAAAAAAAAATCTGATTACGAAAGCTTTTTTTTTTCTTCTTCTTCTTTTTTTTTTTTTTTTCCTCCTCAGCCATCATCGTTAATGTTGTTGCTTTTAATTAATCGCTCGTTAATGTCGCCATCCATTTCCCCGCTGATCAGAGGAGCGAGGAAACCCTCGACAGCCCCCGCCAAACAAATGCACATTAAAATATCGCCGGGAGGCTTGAGTGAAAATTACCCCGACGCAGAAATGACCTTAATATGATGTAATCAATCACGCTGTCTGCTGGGACACTGGGAATCACAATGTTAATCTTTAGTTTGGAGTGGAGGGGGTGGAGGAGGATGAAGGGGGTGGGGGGGATTGTCATATTTTACTCAGCCAAGAAGCGCACCGATTGTATCGACTGTGACTGTAAGGAGCTTTAAAGTCACAAAATAATCTCGGGCAAGCATCATTATTTATATCAGCGGAAACGCGTGAAAGCTCATCACATATAAAAGCCAGATGGGCAGGTGTTAATGCCCCTTTTAAAGTGATGAATTCAGATCAGAAAGAGCTGCTTCAACACTTTATTTCATTGTGAATGAATAACAAAAAAAATAAATGAATTAATTAAATTAAGTTAAATTAAATACAGAAAATAAATAATTTAATTAAAAGAAGCATTCATGTGTTTTTTTTCTTTTCTTAAGGCTAAAACCTCATTTGTGGGGAAAAAAAACACACACACAATTAAACTACTTTGGGAGTCAAATACTACTAAAGGACGCAATTTCCGCAGTCAGTGAGCCCAACATGTTGGAATGAGTCCAGCATATTGCAGATCTATTAGCACCAGGAACATGCGCAGCGCTTGGCAGGCGGTACGAGGCCCATTGCGGGCAGCATCAGGTGCCGAGGCCAGCGCATGTTATCATTAACAACTGTGGACAGACGGAACAGGCCGAGCCCACAAGTGCCCATTTCACACCAGCCTGGCAAGGCGGCTGCGGGATGGTCATCAGAAAACAGCGGTTCATTGAGGCTTCTGGGGATGTCGGCTTCTCAACTGTGAAACAGTCTGACCCGAGGTCTTTCATCTCCTCAAATATTTGAGAGGGGATGGCATCCTAAACCCAGTCATAAAAAAAAAAAAAAAAAAAAGTAGGAAGTGCTAAGATATTGGCGCAGTTTTAAATGATAATAATAGTCTATGAGCCTTGCTATTGAATATTATTTAACTAATTTGAGACTCTATACTACAAATGTGTTTTAGTAGGTCTAAGCTTGGAGCCATGATGCACTATGGTGTGATTCCTTTGGAGTGATGTCAGATGAGTAGCTACAATGATGCTTGAGGCCACAACATTCACATCCTCACAGTGGTGAAAATGCTCAAAGGGAGACTGAGGGCTTTGCCTGCATGGTGCTGAAGTACAAACACATTATGGTACAGCAGTGGACATCTAGTTTCTTTGGTCAAATCCACAAACATTAGCATGTATCTGCATGTGTTCTGTTTCAGTGTGGGATCTGCAACTTGTGGCTCTTCATCCTCTCCATGGCGACTGGAAATAAGATGGAAATTATCAATAACTTTTGATGTAAAGATGATAGGAAAATATAGTTTTTATATCTGAGGTATATCTGTCATCCTCCTAGACATAACATATAACTTATTTGTACGTTTTGCATTTTGTAATGTTTTGTGTTTTATTTGAATATTTATGGGACAGAACAATGCAAAGTACTGCATGATTATGGAGTGGAAGAAAGGACGTTGTGTCCTTCCGGTTTTATTTAATGCAAACAAAAATCAGAATAGTGTGCATTCACATGTCAGCCTCCTCAGTCCTGAGTCAATAGGGTGTAAAAAAAAAAAAGAAAAAAAAGAAGAAAAAGACATGTTTACTGCAATTACAGCTGCAACTCTTTAAGCATATGTCTCTTACCAGTTTTGCATATTTAGAGACTCCACATTTTCTTTGCAAAATAGGCCAAGCTCAGTCCGAATGGACGGAAAGCATCCGTGAAAAGCAATTTTTGAGTCTTGCCATAGAATCTCATTTGGATTCGGGTATGGAAATTGGCAGGGAATATGAGATTTCTTTGTCATTTTACTTGTAATCTCGGTGTTCCATGGTCTCGTATTTTTCCTTCCTGCACTTAGATCCATCTATTCTCTCTTCTAATCTCACCAGCTTCCACGTTCCTGCCGAAGAAAAACATCCCCACAGCATGATGCTACCACCACTGACAAAAAAGCCATCCTGTGAGGCCAACACGACTTAAAACGGGCTATTTATCAATATAAAAGCATTTTATGTAGCTTGATGTTTTTTTTAAGTGCCACAGAGTCAGAAGAGTTAAATATGGACACAAAACATGTGAGATTTTATTTTTTAATTAAATTAATTAAGGTTATTTTACTCCCACTTCATCATTCTGCACTGGTTTGGATTGGGTTATAGCAATAAAGCCCGATAAACTCACTGTAGGTTCTGGTGGTGACATAAAACACGGGAAAGTAAAACAACTTTTTTTATTTGAAATAATGATAAAAAAAATGCAGCTTGTCTTATTGTATTGCAGAAAGTGAGTTTTATTCCTTCGCTATAAAAGTTTAATATTTCTCTGTTTTGCAAACTAATACAAATACAAACAAACTGTTTATGGATAAACTTAAGTTATTTGCATTTGTTCCTAAAGACACACTTTCTTAAACAGGAGGAACGTTGAAGCAGATGATGCCCTGTTGGACCACAAGATGGTCTGACTGTTTACCCCCCAAGTGGGTTGGATTTTCAGCTATGTTTCCACTGTGAAGAAATCCAGCCCTGTGCTGTGAGAGACTTCAGCTTCAACAACGTCTTGCTAGAGCGAATCTTTCCGTTCACACACACACACGCACATATACCTACACTGTCCGGTGCTCTTGCTGCTGAGTGTTGCTCCACATTGGGCTCTGAGGAAAACATTTTCAACTTAGCCTCTTTTCCCCACAGGAGTGAATGGCTTCCCAGCATGAGAGAAAAAAAAAAGAAAAAGTTAGGCCAAGCTGAACACTTACACTGTAAGCCTGACATCGTGGGGGAAACAAACCATAAAACAACAAACACTCCACAACCCAACAAAGACCAATAAAGGTTTCAACAACTGCAGCACAAACACTGAGCAGCAAACAAATCTGGCAGCTTTCAGGCATTTCTTTTCTTTTCCTCTCTATTTCCATCGAGATTATTCTCTCGTTGCCTCTTTAGGCTGCTGCCCAGCAGTGACCGACTGCATTATTTATTTGTTTATGTGTTTTCACCAAGTGTATATGTGTGTCTGGTGCTGCTGCTGCTGCAAAAAGCAAATGCATGTGTTGCTGCGACTGACAGGATGATTAATAGGATCTCCACTAAGGGATGGGGGCGTAGCGACGATCATGGAAGGAGGTGGGGGTGGTGGTTGCCGGGTGGGATTTTCGGCAACACATCAAAAACAACAGTACTTCCCAGGGTTTGCCACCACTTCCTCTGTAGCCCCCCCCTCATCCCTCCCTGCACCCTCAGAGGAGCTGCTGCGCAGAAAACACACAACCCTGGGGTGGCTCGACGACAGGGGGGTTGGGGGGGAGAAGAATTAATGAAGAATGTCTTTAAGACATGCTCACCCAGAGTACCAACTGAATAATTAGTTGGAATTCTGCAGGAACAGCAGAGTAAGAAAGAGGAACGAGGGGAGAGAGGTTTGAGAAATACATGGGAAGGAATTTCACTGTGCATCAGAGCTGCGTGTTGTTTGTCGAAGGGGCACAGCGAGTGCTGAAGCGGCAGATAGCTCCATACACAACCTGGACAAATATTGACGCTGGACATTTTTCAATTATGACAGCTCAAAAGAAAAGATATGCAAGCATTTCCAACAGAAAAGCGTTGCAGAGGGCGACAATGAAAATGAGAAGGAAACGGAGAGCGAGCGAGAAAATAAGTGGAAAAACCACTGGTAAGAGGCAATAAAAACACAGAGGGAAGAAAACATACTCAACCTAAATTGAGTTGTACCAGTTACTGTACCTTATGTGATATAACTACATAATATTAAGCTTGGGCTTGATCCCAGCCTCTAAGAGAGTTCTTAGAGTGAATGAATAGTAGGCTGGTTTAGAGTGACGCGTTGAAAGACTGCCCTCCTGTGTCAAATGCACAAACACATGTTGAACAATAACTCAATCTTCGTTGCTGTCTATGCACTATTTTTGACCGCAGAAGTAAAAACGCCTTTGTAGCTGAATGATTTTTCAGACAAAATATCAGCATAAAATAAGGTGATGGAGTTAAGTCGTATTAATCAATGTTACCTCACAACAAACGAGACTTCTGTCACCATCCAAAAACATCCACATTATGTTAAGTGACCACTGTGAATCACCACATGTGTGTGTTGCATGTGTGTCTGCTGACTTGCACATAATTCAACCTCTGGGGGACAGTCAGCTGCTTACTCAGCAAAGTATTGAAAGGTGATGGAAAATGCATGGATTAAATCAGACTAACAGAGGATGGATGTACAGTTTTTTCTTTCTACTGCCAGGGAGGTTAGGGGATGCTAACAGCACATACAATAAACACATTTTACTTGAGGGTGTGTGTTCCTATTTCTTAACCCTGAGAGATGAAAGAAGCAACCAATTATTTTAACAGGCCATCATTCTGCTCTCATGCTATTTTCCAAACAAAGCTGGATGTCAAATCTTGGAGAAAAATTAAATTACCACTGCGTGAGACACCCACACGACTTCTGGAGTATCTCAGATCGAAATTTACTGACATCACACTGTTGCCGTTTGCATGCTCCATCTCCTTTTCCTCAACTCATATCCCAAAGTTGTTTATTTAGAGCAGCAGTTGCTCAATCGGACGCCCCCGCGTCAATGTCAGTCTACGCATTAGGTCGACACATTTCATCACTGGAAAGCTTTTATTTAGTGGTGTGGTTTCTGTTAACATTGTTCTACAATAGAGCTCATCTGTGAACCAAATGTGTCGCACTGTGCAGTGGGAAATATTCAGCCTCTCTGGAAGAACTAATAAAGTGTGTCTGACAAGCGGATCAAAGATACGCACTGTCGTCACTTTTCATCTTCATAAGCTCATAAATGTCACGCGACGCAGTAAACTGCTGGTCAGCTTGTCGTTATGTGTCAAGGACTTTTTATTTTTTACCCTGTCTGCATCATCACATCACATGTACTTCTGAAAAGAGAATAGCAGAGTAACGGTTTGAAGTTGTCGTTGGGGAAAATGCTGCTGTGAGACACTTAGCAGTGTCTGCTAAAAACATGTCTCAGCTGTCAGAGTCCTGTCAAAAGTTTTATTCTTCCATCTGTGTAGCTCAGTAGCCTCACTCAGTACAGCGCTTGAGTTTCGAACCACCATTTATCCGTATTTTAGATTTTTGTGGCATCTTGATCAGTCTTGATCTCTGATCCAAGTTTTTTGGATTTCTTACTCCTTGTTTACAAGTCTTCTGTTCAGTCCTCGAGCTCTGACCATAGCAACACTTTGTGTGGTATGTGCTAAAACGCTCACGGAAGTGAACAAGTGAACAAAACGGTTGTTACGTCTAAGGAAACCATTGTGGTTTGTTGGAGCTGAGGTTGTGGGAGTAGTTGCTGTGGCAGCATGGGGGAGCAGGGATGCTTTTAAGGGTGAGTACCAGAAGTAAAAGTTTTGCACATAGTTGAGCCTATTTTAAGTGCTAATTAATCCACCAAAACTGCTAAATCTCAACAACCCCGTTTGTGCTGTTTATTGACAGAAAGTCAAGGTTTAAGTGAGTAGAAGGTGGTTGCTTTAGGAATCTCAGATTTTCATCTCCACGTTTTTGAAGACGATTTGGTTCTGTTGGCGACTTGAAAGCGACTGAGATTTAATGGACTCTGAAAGGGTTTGGAGTTGAGCAAAAAGTGGAAGCAATAAGATATAACTTCTGTAAGTTTGAGGCTGTGGCTGTCAATTGGATACAAGTAGGCTGCTCTCTCAAACTCAAGGGTCTGTCTTTGCCTCAAAAAGAGGAGTTAGTGTCCCTTTGTCTTGCTCGGTAGTGATGGTGGAATAACTCCAGGATGCTCCGGAGTGTAAATCAGGAAAGGATATGTGTTTCACTCCTAAATCTGTTATGCTCTCAACCCGTTCTCTGATAAATACAAGTGGAGACACACAGGTACATGGTGTAGTAAACTGACTTAATACACAGCACTTTGGAGGAAAATTGTAACTTCTGTTGAGGATTAGAAATAAAACAAAAAGATGATATCAATCCAAATCACTGATGTCAAAAGACTTCCATCGTCAACAGCGTTGATAACTTGTGGCAGCCCTATTTAAAATAAAGAACTATCTGATTTATGTTTGCAATGAACGAACCACAACTTTACAGCAGTTACAGAGTTAAAACGGCAAAGACCATTAACTTGTTTTTCACCACTCCATCTTGGAAAGCAAACTATGACAGCATGTGTGACTAAAAGAAAAAAAATACACAGGGACAAAATGTTTTTTCATTAAACTGGGTCCCTAAGAAAGTTTCCATGAGATGATGAGCAAGAGATTTCCCCCCTGCCCTAAATCTGAATAAATCCTTTCAGAACAGACTGCCTGGGATTTATCTTTCAGCTCTCAATACAGACGAGTCAGCCTCATTATGTATACATGCTTTTTTTTCCCTTCCTCTTCCTTCATACTTGAGACTCAAAGAGAAACTGCAAAATATTTAAAAGCAAAAAAAACAAAAAAAAAACACCAAAGCAATTCCAAAAAATGTGTTCGGCCTCTCTTGTTCCCGGCATGTGAGGTTTGTTGAATATACGTCCATTTGCATGCACTGGAAGAAGACGGGTGGTGATGTGTTGGCATCGGTCATCATTTCCGTGTCGCTCACAGACAGGCCAGCTGCTCTGTTTCCTCGCATTTGCAACTGGTTGCTGTCTTGTTCCCCAGTGGGCTCTAACTGGCTGCCTGCCCACACAGAGAACTCAAGACTTTGCTTTAGAGAATGCGCAAGCTGAAAATCATTTTTATCTTTGTTTGATTCCTCTGACCATTCGGGTCAAGACAGATGAGACGCCATGTAATGGTAATTGCGTATACGTGTCTGTGGGGGTCGAGGGACGAGGGGGCTTTCTGCTCCTAGGTGAGCTTATCCAGAGGATCTGTTCTGCTTCAAGAGGGGAGAGGGGTCTGATAGGAATGGAGTGTGCCACACACTTGCATGGAGACACGCACACGGCCCGGGATTTCGTCAACTTTACCTACCGCTGAGTGTTTAAGCTCTCTCGGTCCAAAATCAGAGCTCCAAAAACAAACTCCACTGGCTCTTCTGATTGGAGCTGACAAATGAGCTTTGCCACTCTCAGGTAACGTCTGCTGCGAAGGATCCGACAGTCAGTCACCGTGATTCCATACGAGACAGACTGCACATGAGTGTATGTTGTCTGTCAAAGCATATGCAGAAAGTCAGAACATCATGTTTGTTTCAGATCTGCAAAGACGAAAAAAGTCCACGACGGAGCAAAGAAGCTGTCAAGAAGACAACAGAGAAACAAAAGAAGCTTTTTTTGGTGGAAAAAAAAGAGGCCCAAATACTTATTCAAGCTGGTTTGCCTCAGCTTTAATTAACATGTACTTTGTTTCTTAGTAGACAGTGGGCAGGGGGCTGAGGAGGTCTTTATGCTGATCGGTACCATTTTGAGTTAGCAAAGCCAGTGGGAGTCGAACGGCAAAGCCTTTTGGATTATTATTTGAGTGTCAAAACGGTTGGAGAGGGAAAGGCAGCAGAAAGCCGGTGATTAACATTCCTGCCACCTTGTTGACTGAATCTCCCAGACTAGGTTTCATCTACCTCTTGGGGCTTAGCGGCACTACAATACATATTTTTAGAATTTAATGTGACAAAGGAACACATGGTACTACCAGGCTGTCGAGTGGAAAGAAAAGGATATGCGGGGACTTCTAATTTTGTACAAATAAAGATTTAAAAATATGATATGTATTCTTCCCCACTGAGTCAACAACCTAAGCATTTTATTCTGCAGGGACAGCTGCAAGGCTTTTAGTGGCATGTTTCTTACGGGATTATACATGTAGGGATATTATTTTTCCCTTAATATGGTAATGAACTTAATCCTAACATATGTGAACATCACTAAAAGTCTTGCTGCTTTTACTCTCAGTGACATTACAGTCTGGACTGCACTGTTTTCATCTTTAAACCACTCCATCGTAAGTCTGGGTTCTTTTCAGGATTCTCCTCCTGCTGGAAGAAAAACCTTTTACTCAGTTTTCGTTCTTTTAAAGTTTCCAACAGTTTTCAACACAATATTCTTATCAACTACAACCAGCTTCACATTTTTTTCTAAAAAGAAAATCTTCACAAGATAATACTTTCATTACCATGTTTCGCTCTGGGAATGTTGGGCTCAGGATTATGTGCAGTGTTAGTTTTCCTCCATACATATTCATAGGGCCTTCCACATGTTTACTGTTGCACTGGATGGTTGTCATAGCACAGGATGAATAGAAATGTATGCAGTTTTTTTTTCACATTATTACAAAACTCACAACGACTTGAGATTCTTCTTATATTTATAGGGAAGGATTTCCCTATAAAATTCTGCGAATTCGCAGTGAAATATATTGACTTTTGTAGTTGTAATGTTACAAAGAGAGAAAAAAATTAAAAGGGGATGAATACTTTGCTGAGTAAGGCTGACCACCATAGAGTAAAATAAAACCTCAGGCTTGTAGAGGTTTTGGAGCTTAAAAACTATGCAAATATGCAAGAAAACATCTCGCCAATGGTTGATGTTTAACTCTATAAACAAGAGGGAGAAAAAAAAAAAAGTCAAAAATGGCTGTGAAGACCTTTTCCTACACAAAGCTTTGATTATTGAAGTCGGGATCAAGTACCACATGGATGAGTGCTCCCGATCCGTATTTTATCACAGAAGAGAAAACGAGCAGAGAAAGAAGCAATCTAAACTGCTATCCTGAGTCCTTCACAGATACAGGATATGTGGAAAAAAGGAGCATGTGAGATAGAGTTGTCAGCTCTCTTTACTCTTTCCTCCTTATTTTCAGTCGTGAACAGAGGACCACACACTGAGCTGAGGGCAGGTCATCGGGGTGTATGAAGGAAATGGTTGGAGCAAGAAGGGATTTGTCTGCTGGACTCTTGCATGTCTGGTGATCCTTTATGCTACTGAACAGAAGGGCTGCAACACAATGCCCTCATATTTCAACTGACTAGTATGATTTACAGTACAGGCAATAGATAGAAAGAATAGAAAACTAATTTATTTATTCCTGAAGAAACAGACAACTTGGACATTGTACTTAAGCAGATTTTAAGACTCGTTTTTAGAATAATCTTAAATAATCATTTTTGGTAACACTTTATTTGAAGGGGTGTGCAAAAGACTGATGTGACACTGTCATAAATACAATATAACACCTCTCATGAACATGATGGATTCTTTATGACTGAAAGGTGTCATGAAATGTCATTTGGTAAATAATGACACTTTAATGCAAAGTTGGGACTTTTAATGCAACTTTTAAAGCAACTTTGCACTGAAAGTGTCTTTCACCGAATGACATTTCCTGACACCTGTCAAAAACATTTATAAAGACTCATTCATGCCCACGTCAGCTGGTATGTCATGTTCATGACGACACAAACATGACATGTGTCATGTCAGTCTTATGGACATCCCTTCAAATAGCAGGTTATCTAGTTTATTTATTTTTTATTTTTTTATTTTTTTTTATCATTTACAATCCTAGAAGCTTTGGCTAGTAGTGGGGTGGGATGGCTTTCCATGCAATTTCAGGAGATGTTACGGGGACAGTGGTAGAATAGCAAATTACTTTTTTCTGAATTTACCACAGAAAGGTAAATTCTGAAAAATGGAAGGCACATCATATGTTGCATAGACTGTCACCACCTACTCTAAACATGGCCAGAATTGCTATCATGCAAGACACAGAAAAAGTGTGACATGTGTAAGAAAATCAAAACAAAAAAATCTGTCTTGAAATTGCAGTTCATCCCAAATCCTGGATGGACTGCAGTTCTTCAACTTTAAAGTTAAAGTCCTGGCACTAGTCCTCAGATGAAGCCACCTCAACCAAGCTTTGATCTCCACACAATCTTTATGTATTATATGGAGCCCCTGCATTTTCAATGTATTTCATACATATTTATATAGCAACACCAAAGACCCTGGACTTCACCACAGTCATGCCTGGTTCTTTCTCATCTTTTCTTCTACAGTTGCTCCATTCTGGTTGGTCCTCTTCAGTCCCATGGCACATGTCCATTTCCCTGGCAACTTAACACTCAGTCATGACGACTACACGTATGTTTCCCTGGCAACACTCGCAACTCTCCATTTGTTTTCTCGCCACAAGAGGTGAGATCCTTCCAGTCTGACCAGAACTGAATGCCACAAAGCATAACCCATTGCAAACCCTTGTTTAATACAATGTTTTGCAGATCCCTTATCGTACACCTCATTTTATGCTTCAATATGTACGTCATGTAATTGTGTAGTCTAAAATACATTTCCAAATTTCTGATCAAGTATAAATGATGTTGACTCCTCAGGTGACCTGAGACTTGTTGTGTTTCCAGAAGTAGAAATAAACAGGGAAGGAAGTTTTTTTTTCTCTTTGAGGATATAAAATAATTTTTAAAAAATTGTATAAATTACTTAGTCTATAATTGGTGCTCTGCAAATTACTTTTCCTTGTCCAACCTGGTGTTACTGCAAACTTCTTGCAAAGAACACTACCAAAGAATAATCACATTTTCAACTTAACATGGACTTGAGCAAGAAGCTATTCCATCATAAAAAAAAGGAAAGCTAGTAGGAATTTTTCCAAAACATGACATGGGGAAAACAATAATCTAATAATACAAAGACTCAATCCTTCAATTGCACTTCTCCATTTTATCTAAAAACAAAATCAAGTAACAAACATCTCAGCCGCAGCACTTCACAGTCCATTAAAAGAGAACAAGTTTTATTCTCCTGGGATTTTTCAAAATTCACAGTTCTCAGGATTTCAGCAAGAAAACCAAACCCAGAGAAAACATCACAGCAGTGATGTGAGGAAAACTCTGCAGAGTGAGCCAACTGGAGTCTGCACTAGTCCATGACAGCACATCTGTCATCCCATCAAACCAATATTTACCCCGGGCGCCAATGTAAAACTCATGAAGCCATTTTTAATTAAAGACATTATTTACCGTTTCTCACACTTAGATGCTGCTGAGAAAAGAACCAGACAAGCAGAAATAGACACTGAAAACTAACTATCTCCTTTTCTATAGTTATGTGAGCGTGCATGTGTGTGTGTGTGTGTGTATAGAGCCCCCCTCCAATCTAAATGACCTGCTGACAGATGAGCTGATGGTCGTCAGTGGTGATGTGCAACCCAGTCCCCCCCATCGCCACCCGTCTCATCCGCTGTTCCTCTCTCCTCCGCTTTAGCCGCACCGTGCGCTGCGGTAGGTCAGCTAGGTAGAGCTGCTGAGCAACAGAGCTAAAGACAGAGCAGCAAAGAGTGAAAGGGGAGACTTTTACTATCACCACTGTTTCAAACTCCCTGACCACCCTTCGTCTCTCCCCCCCTCGCCATCAATGACTGCTCAAATATCATGTCTTTTCGGCGCACCTGAGCTCTCCTCATCGTCTCGGCCCCTCCCTCTCTCTGGTGATGCTTCAGTTCATCTCGGATCTTACTCTGCAGATCTCCCCCGCTCACTGCCCGTCTCTCCCCGTGCAAACCCCTCCGCTCCTCATTTGCTCCTCTCCCTTTCTGTTCCTTTTTGGTCTGAATGGACTCATGCTGGGCTTGGGACTGTTGGTGGAAAAGAAGGGGAGAGAGGCCAAAAGAGCGAGGAGGAGGAAGGAGGGAGAGCGGCAGGCCTCCGGCTCTCTGAGGGAGAGTGCACCTGGATGGGCAGGCTTCCTGGACACGCTGTGAGGGGCTTTTGTCCTGCATGTCAGCAGCCCTTCTCTTTTAATGGGGCCCGTATATCATCATTCTGATTATGGCAGATGACTGGGACCTGGGGGGCATTAAGGGGGCGAATGGGAAGAAACATTTATATGTGTGTGTGTGTGTATGTGTGTGTGAGAGAGAAAGAAAGTGCGCGGAGAGAAAGAGTGTGTATTGAGAGAGGTGGATATGGCAAGGTTTGGGGGATAGAGGCTTAAAAACACAGGGACCCCTAAATCCCCCATCGAGTGAAATCCTAGCACTTAACCCCAGCTACAGCATTGTTTGGTACCTTGGGGATTTTTTTTTTTTTTTTTTCTGGTGGCAGTCAGTTTTAATGGACTCTCAAGCTCTATAAACTCCTCTCTCAATCCATTCACCCAAGATTTTCTTAGATTCTCGTTCAGAAGGAGAGGCTGTTCACCTTCTCAAGGTTCTATATGTCTATCTCTCTCTTTCTCTATCACTATCTATCCCCACTCAATAAATTAGGTTATTGTAAAATCATTTTATTTTTGGAAGGTTTAAGTGAAACACTTTATATTGATTAATCACATAAATGGATGTCTAGAAGTCTTTATTTAATAATGCTAAAAAAAATGTGATTTTTGTTTTCTGAAAGCTAATTAAAACATTTAAAATTAAAATATTACATCAAATAATGAAAACATTTTGTGGGCTTAATGAAATAAAAGAATAGCAAATTTAAAAGTAAGAATATATATTTTGTCACCTTATATACAATTTCCTTTATTTCATACATATTTATGTAGCAACACCAAAGATAACCACACTAAGCATAAAGTACAGTTTTTGAATAAAAAATCATGCATTAAGGGAATAAAGCTGGTAGTGGAAAACACATATTTGGAAAGCTGAAGTGAACTTCCTCAGCCACACTTAGGTTTTCATAATTACCAGAGGAAGAATCAAGAAGTAACTTAAACGAAACCTGCCCAACAACAGGAAGCAGGCGACAAATTCTCAAAAGCCAACAAGTAATGTCTTGATTAAAGGAAAAAAGAAACAAAGTCACTGAAATGTATCAGCCTGGAAATGATTACAAGGACATTTCTAATAATAAAAAAAGGGAACCCAGCAAAGCACAATGAAAATCATTATACACAAATGGTTCACCGTGGTGAACCTACCTAGCCAGAGCAGCTCGCCTGCCAAAATTAGAGCTCTGATGACTTATCCAGCGGGTCACAAAAGAGCCCAGAACAACATGTAAAACACTGCAGGCCTCAGTTAAGGTCAGCTTTCATAATTTTTACAACTGAGTGACTGGGCATCCGTGGGAGAGTTCCAGGGCAGAAACCCACTGCTGAGCTAAAGAGACTTACATACTAAATAAAACATATTGATGATCCCCAAGACTTTTAGGAAAATAACGTGCTAATGACACAAAAGTGGAACTATTTTTTTTTTTTTTTTTTTGGAAACTGTGTGTCCCATTACATATGGCATAAAAACGCTAATTGTAGTAAAAGAACATAATGGTAACACTCAAATATGGTGGTGATAATGTGATGTGCTTGGTCTGCTTTGCCTCTTGTGGACCTTAAATGATTTTCACATCGCTGATGGAACCATTAATTCTACTCTTTCCCAGAAAATCATAAAGAGGGAATCTCTCGTCATCAGTTTGTGACCTGAATTGGTTCCCCACTCCTTTACTTCCTTTTCTCTTGCTTTTACTTTCCAACATTTATTGTCTGGTTGCTACTGAAAGGATCGTGTCTGTTAAATGTAGAGGATGAAAGAACACTTAGGAGAGGAGCAGCACCTGTTACATTTCTTGATGGTCAAGCAGCAGAGCCAGAAGCCTGCTATCCAACTCCTGGGTCAATGATGTCACCCCACCATCCTATGTCAATTGTCTCCATGGTAACCTAACAGCTGTTCTAGATGATGGCTTTACCTCTTTATTCATAGGTGCACCAAAGTTTCAAAATAGACAGCTTATGAAGGATGATATTGTAAGAATAATAGCTTGTTATTTCACTCATCTGTGTCTAGGGGCATCTTCCGGGAACCAGAATAAACCCAAAAATGCACCCACAGTGTGAGGATTCGACACCAAATATTCCATGCTGTTATCCCAGGATGTAACTTCAGTAGGAAAAAGCAGTAGAGTATTTAGTGGTTTAATGCAGATCAGCTCCAAACAGTGTTTAGCAACTGGCTTTGCTGCCAAGCCTCTTTCTCCTAGCATGCCGCATTCTGTGTCTCTTTACTCAGACAGTTCAGTCAGCAGGCCGCCTCCCTCCACGGTTGATTTTACAACTTCTAATCCTAATCACCACTTACAAAAAAAAAAAAAAACACTTAGTAACACTTATCACGGTGCATGGAACCAAATATAAACATACTGTATTTCTTCAGCAGCACGTCCAGGCTTGCATGCAACCATTCTTTAAACGATTTAGAAAGTTTGCACATTAAAGCTGTTAAGTCACCGCGTACCCACTTTTTCCACTGATGAAACATTTTGAGTGTTAAGTGTTTCGTCACTTCACTTGGGGAGGATCTGATCTAACTCACCAGTGGTTCTAAGTGTGTATCCGTGATTTTTAATGAGTAAGGACTGAGAGCCCTCCATTCATGGCATGGTGACACATAACAGCTGAATTGAGGTGCTGTAAGAGCCCAACTGAGGGTCAGTTTATCCTTAGCGAGTTAAACAAGATTCTGCAGCGTCTGCAAAGTGTGGAAAGTGTGAAGACACAAATGTCCATCCTTACCATCGCTGACATTTCTTGAAACCAACAAGTGTGTGTGTCTGCATCTGAGCTCATTTCCCTCAATTAGACAGAAGCTTCAACACATCATAATTTGACCTGCAGAGCTGGGCAGCAAAATTCAGGTTTATTGGTGCTGTAATAAACATGGGAAAATAAATAAATTAATTAAATTATTATATTATGGCAAGAACAGGATCTCCCACTGAAAAAATAAAGTATATATGTATATTTGGTGGATTTTTAAAAAAAATGTATAAATTACTTTTCCAAAAGTCCTGGACATCCTGTTAGAGACCATGGCATCATTAATTAAGTCTCTGAAAAACTAAAAAAAGGACAAAGAAATAAGGCAAAATCTACAAGATCATTCCATAAATGAGATGTTAACTGAGTCTAGTTAAGAAAAAGAGAGCACAGACAACTCAGGACTATTCGGTGAGATTATGCAAGAAGGAATGGTCAAAAATACCGCTCTCTGTATGCCCCAACATTTTGAAATGTTACAGGAAAGGACAAGTTGTGCTACTGGCATATGCTATTGGACATAATAAAAACAGCAAGAGTGTGGTTACGTTAAAAACAGTTGTTTCTTCACAACTGGATTACTTTTTCCACACCATAAAAAAAATAAAAATAATAAGGATTCAAAGTAATTGATGGAATTTTCCCATTTTCACAAAAAAAAAATAAAAATAATTGTGACATTTTTTTTTATTTTTTTTTTTACAAAGGTTGCCAATAAATTTGCCATTCTCTGATTTTGTTTACTCATGGAAAAAATGCTATTTTCTGCATCATTGCGAGCCACAGATGGCAAAATCAGCAACTCACCACTTGTTTCTTTCACTTTTGTCTTCCTCTGGTGTGTAATGTGTTTTTTTCTGAAGCAGCATTTAAAGAGGAAATAAACCGCTGCTGTGATAGGGTCACCACGCCCCCAGAAAAAATGTTGAAAAATCCCACCTAAATGGGCGGACCCAAGAGACACTGAAAAGCACGACCAAGTGTGGGGATGAGCGGGTAAGCTGGACTGAAGTCAGGAACGAGAAAAACACTGTTTTCAACTTGTTCAAATTATTTAGCAATATTTTATCAAACAATGAAGAAACTTTTGTTACTGGAGACTTTTATTGTGACATGTGAAAGCGGCACAAGTTCCTGTAAGGTCAATTTGTTTGGTGTTTTGTTACTTATAATTTTGAGTATAGTTTGTTGAGTTGAACTCTTTTTGGCCTGACTGTCCAAGTGTTGAATTAGCTATTAATGTTTTCCTGTACTTTTGTAAATAAAAATCTATCTTTTTCATTTGTCTCCATTGTGATTTATTGCTCGTTCCTGACAGTCAAACTTCCATAAAGAGAAAGTTTTGAAAAGAGTTTTCCCAGGTAGTCAGTCTTTCGGGTTCAGTCAGGCAGCTTAAACTGAAACAGTGGCGATAAATTGATTTAGGAACCTGTAAAACATTCCCCATTTTCTGTATGTCTCTTGAAATAATGCTTTTACAGAAAAAAAATACAGAACAAAAAAAAAAAAAAAAAAACGTCTGACATGTTTTCGTCTTAAATACATAGAATAATGTGGAGGATTTACAAAGTGTGACTATATGTCAAAGAATTTCCTTTTCAAACCAAGGCAGCTTTCTGCAGGGCAGGGAGAAACTTATAATCCTTTATTGCAGCTTCAGGAGAGTCATTCTGAAAACAGTGGGTTAGTGTCTGCCTGATGTGTCGGGTGTCAGATGAGAAGCAGTTAATGTGTCAGTAATTGGATGAGCCATTTATTTTGGGGAAAGCCCTTTACAAAAATATCCACCCGCACATTCAGTGTGTGTGTGTGTGTGTGGTACAAACAGAAATCCTCTCAACAGCCTTCAGGATAAACAACCAAACAAAAAAAAAAAAAAAAGAAAAAAAAAGAAAAAAGAAAGACGTAAAAAATAAAAGACGGAATAAAGCTGTATTATTGGTGCGGCTGGCTGGCAGCTCTTGAGGTATTGGCAAGATTAAGTGCGAGCCGAGAATGACATCACGTGCAAGCATGGCCACTTGACTCGTAAAGTGCCCCTCGGTATGTTCATCAGCAGGCGGGGTTCCAGAGCCAGGGTGTGGGCAAGGGGGTTGAGGGGATCATTAGTGGGCTTTTATTGGAGCACTGGGAAGGAACCACTGGTACATGGGTGCAGACTCACAGGAAAACAAGAATCGGCCTGGCTGTGTACTGCAGCTATTTGATTGGTCCCAGATGCTAACTGCAGCGGGTGTATGCATGTGTGTACGATTTAGCAATACAAGGAGAACACAGTGCTTGTTTGATTCATGACCAATGTTCATGCTGCATAGCCCAATGTGGGTATGTTGGCACATGTGCAGAAATATTCATTTATGTATGCATGTGCATGTTCATGCAAGCTTTTTTTTTTCTTTTTTTTTTGCATGATGGAAACCAGATACATCTAATAGTCATGAGCGCCCGGGCAGCAAGTGGGTTGTCCAATGACGTTTGCCATGAGTTCCCATAAAATGCGCAAACCAAAAGCCAGATTTTTTTTTTCTTCTTCTTCTCTTCAGTTCCCAGAGCCACTCAACCCTCTGTGCGCTCCTCCTCCTTCGCCTCTTTCATCTCATATAAAACAGGACAGCAATGATATCCAGTAACGGCTGATGCGAATCCCATTTGGTCACCTCCAGATGGGGATGGCTGCCTTTTTTTTTTTTTTTTTTTTTTTTTTTACTCAGAACTGAGCAGTAGCCCATCTTAACTCATCGTTTCACTCCATATAAAATGAAATCAACCACATCTTCTGGAGCTGATAGAATTAAAGCTACCTTCTTCCCCCAGTTACAGTGGAAGAAACCCTTTACAGAGGCTTGTTTCTTCTGTGAAGAGACTTGTCTCAGTGAATCAACTCATAATGACCCATGTGGTGTTGAGTACATGAAGCAGGAGCAGAGAGTGGTTTGACACGCTCTTTAAGGCTTGCTCTGTTTCTGACGGCCAGGAAGGGAAGAATGAAGGAACTGTATCCCCTCCATCATGCCACGGCTAGGAAATGAGCCATTTATTTTGACCACTGGAGCAGAGCCTGACCTCTCAGGGCTGTAAAGCCCACAGTGGTCTCATAAAAAAAATGCCAGTTATAAAACGGCTAAAGGGGGATGTACTATTAGGTTGTGATACGTGATGAGATTTCAGTAGGTGTCAGGGTGTAAGATTGGATGATGCTAGGAGGCAGGCTTGTGTCTCAGAAATGCCAGCTCATGAGGTGGTGAGAAGCTACAAACCTGATCATTACTGTATAGGCATTTTTATTCCCACAACAAAATAAACCAAAAAGGGGAACAGAAAGGGCCTTTAAAATTAACCCTAATTGTGCCATTAATTCACACTCGGCATCAAACAAATCGCATCCCACATGAAGTCTATAGGCACTAAATGCTCTCATTATCAATCGGGGAAAGGCATTATTACCTATTCGCTTTTTTAATGGTGCAAACAGGGGCAGGCAAAATAAATACTGAGGTTTACAACTTCCCACACTCAAGAAAAGCACATGTTTGATTGTGGTTGCTAATGTTCAAGCATTTAGGGAGGTCTTGGCTAAAATGCTATGCAGAACTTTCACAAGTTAAGTGTGGGTAAAGTGGAAAAAATCCATGCTTATTAGAAAAAAGAAAATCTTCATCGCACTGTGTACACAAATAATCATCTTCAAAGGATCTCCTTGCAAGCAAACGGTATTACTTAAAGTATAATTGTTTTCTAAATGGCAAGATCATGAGGAAGATATATATACATGCTTCATTTAAGTTCTGAACATTGCATGGGTTTACTTAGTGTTCGTATTTTGTAGAATTACGTTTAAAACTGTCATTTTGGATATCCTTACTTTGGATTGCTGGAAATTTGGTCATTCCTGCAAACAGAACTGGTATGAATTTAAGCTATTTGATTTGTCAATTACCTGACCAATCAAAACTCTGCTCTTTGGGGTGACATTAGATTTTTGTACAGCAACTCCAAAACTTTGGTTTTGTTGCATTTAACTTGAGGATACATTAAATACCATTGTCCATTTCAAAGAATGACTGGTGACCAAGTTTTAATTTCCATGGTGCTGAGCCTTGCTTCTGCCCTCTAAATACAATAATGATCTTTTTGACCAAACAATCAAATTTTAGTTTTGATGCACACACGACATCTCCAAGATGACACACAAGGAGGCAGTGTTTTTGTGGTGTGTCTTAAAATACATCTATTGGTGGACCTGTAATTAATTCAAATGATGTGAATTAATATAATGCTTAAAAAGGAGAAGCAGAATTATTCTAGTTTTCTCAAATTGTTTTAATTCATAGTAACCTTAGAGTATTTACACTTCAGAATTTCTCATGCCATCAGCTTCATTTTCAAGCACTCTTCATGCTGAGGCGAGTAAATCTTCAACAAAAAAAAGACAAAAAACCCTTGAATACTCGCTTTTTTGTTAAATTGCTACAATATCAATTGCATAAGAGTATGATTGGGAAGGGTTATAAGGCTATGGACCTTTCTACATTAATCAAATAAAAGACCATCTAGCAATTGTCCAGTACAGGTTTATTTGAGCATTTTTGAATATCTACGGTATGTATTTGGTTACACAAACTGTGCTGCATGCTTTAAAGTGTCAAGGAGAACAAATTGATATGTTATATGATACATAGTAATATTTGACTTGGGTGTTCAATATTAGCCTCTTGCCCTTAAGGAATGACATAAACAGTGATGGAATCTCAAGTAAGAGAAAACCCTTCATATGGCCAAATTATTCTGCTCAGCAGACAAAAAAAAAATGCTTATGTTGTGGGTCAGCTAGTGCCCCTCATTACACATCCATTCCCTCTCCCATTTTCTTAATCCTATAAATGTTTCTGTAAGTTGATGTACCTCTCAGACCTGGACACCGAAGTGTTTACATTAGACTCCTTGACGGCCTTTAACACAGCATGTTCATCCAGAATGAAAAACCTTTCATAAACACTCCTAATTACGCTGCTCTTTATTTTTATTTAGGCCACAGATCATTAACTTAGAGTAAACTGTCACATTAGGCTGTGATTAGTCTGACTGTTTTAATAATGATTTTATCATTTATCATAGCACAGAACATTCATCTCACGGTGATGTTTAGGTCCAGCGGAGTTCCTCTTAGTAAACATTTGTTTAATATAATGACCCACTTTTAAAATAATAGATCTTGGAGAAAACCTGGCCTATAAATTGATCAAATAATAAGAAAGAGATAGAAAGCAGGAAAGAAAGAAACAAGGAGAGAAAGCAAGAAATAAAGAGTTAGAAAGAAAGAAAAAGAAGCAAACAAAGAGACTGATAGACTTGACTTAGAGACTGATAGACTTGACTTGTGTAGACAAGGAAACACTATTACAATATTATGATGCGACTAAATATTGTGGGCAGCTAAATCTGTAAAATATTATCAGGAGGGTCATTCATCATAGTTACTGCTGATGTCTGATAGCTGGAAAATGTTAGCTTGTTCTGCGTGTTCAAGGTACGAAAGTTGTAAAAAGGATTCATGGAAAAGGCGAACCTTGACATGAGCGGAATGCCTATCTTACTTTTTAAAAGTGTAGTTATTTAAAATAATAATCAAAAACCTATAACATGGACTTGACAAAGTAGAGCGTTGATTTCACACATACTGTTCAATAGCAATTTAGTTAATTCAAAGTTAAACCTAAAATCCTGGCTTGTATGCATTTGCTGTTCTTCTGCATGTACACGACTGAAGAGACTGTTAGTCATAATTTATTGAACTAATTTGACAGAGTCTAATAAATGGAGTGAACATGCAAAGTCACAAAAAATTCTATTAGTTATGTTCTGTTCCTCTGCATGGACTTGCATGAAAGAAAAGAAAGACTGTGGTTCCTGTCTACTAGAATTTTGCTCAATGATAAAAAAACAAACAAACAAAAAAAAAAAACAAAGCTGCACATAATTCATTCCAATATCAACTAAACTTCTGTTACAATTTGCTCTCAGTTGACTGTTTTCAACTTGGTTGTTTGGTGTGCCATACAGTAGTTGTAATGAGGAGAGCAAATGGCCAGACTGTCTCCTGCTCTACAGAAAAGACAAAAAAAGCATCTGATGGGCTTAGCCAATTACCACCTATAATAAATACATACATGTGCTCATCATCAGATCCTTTGACTTGTGTAGCAGTAGATCTGGTTTTGCTTTGAATAACTATGAACAGGACACTTGTGTAGAATAAATTCAAACAACTTTAAGTTTAGGTTGTGGTCTGTCAAGGAGGTCCTACCAGAGTAAGTGAGGGTTTAAATACAGTGACCAGAAAAGGTATCTTCAAAATAATATTTTACAACCGCTTTTCTAAATTTAAAACAGCAGGTGGAAAAAAAACTCCATATTAATGTAGCACCCGTTTGTCTTTTCTAAAATCCATCATCAACAATCTTGCAAAACCTAAATCTACCGGACCAAAGTTCAGGTTGACAAAACTCCATCGTCAGGTTTCCCTCGATCTGAATACATCTCATAAAATCAGCATCAATTTCAGTGTTGTTTACGTACATGTGCTACACCATGGTAGATTAAGAAAAAAAAATAAAATTATAGTCATAATGTCTGCTCGCTGTTTTGCAAGCCATTATCAAGTTCGCATTTTCCATCTTCCAAAACAATAAAATCCAAAATTTGACAAACAGATTACTAGAAATCCTGCCAACATATAAGTGATTACTATAACGACCTGGAATAGCCCCTGATGTTTGCCACAGAGGAGCATTATACAGCAGGAAAAAAGCTGGAGGGCAGAAATCTTTCCAAGGAGTATAACTGTTGACATCACCCTGCTCATGTTTTCTATGGGCATCTTCATTATCCATTTTGGAGTCGAAGATAATACAAGCGGGGCTTCAGTTTCGGCGTGTGCAAATGCGCACAAACATGCACATCCATGTAGGTACGAGGAGGCAGATTGCGTGGTGGAGCCAATTGTTGCGTGAGTTTCTGTAATTGGCAGCAGAGGCAGAACCTGTGAGTTCACATCTGCAGCTGATTCTTTTGGTGATAATAAATCTGGTTTCTCTCTCCATTAGTGTACGTCTACACGGCTCTCACTCGCCGCTTGTCAAGGTATCACACACACACAGACGCGGTCCTCCTTATTTCCTCAGTCCTGCAGAAACCCAAGGTCTATCCTGCGTGGAGTTCCTGCAAAACTTTGGACTCGGGCCTCAAGTTTTGGGAGGCCACACAAGTCGAGTTGCAAAAGCTCCTTCCTTTCAAGAGCTGTGGAGGGAGAGGAAGTGAAAGGAGTGTAAAAAAAGGAAAGACCTATTGTGTGATTAGCAGCAAGTGGAGGTGGATGGAGACAACGAAGTGCGAACAGACCACGGCTGGTGAAGTCTGCAACTGCATGTGTGGAGGCCAATTTTTGCTGAGTGTACCAACTGTGGGCTCCTGAGTTAACTGTTTCTCGTCTCTCTCCACATCAATTTCCTGTCCAGCCACAGCCGTGACACCTGAATCTGGGCTCTGTGACTGCTGCTTTGATTATAATTGTTCTTGTTTCATTAAACATTAAAAAAGAAAAAGGGTAAAAAACAAAGAGTAAAACCTCTTTTTTTGGATTGTGAAGTGTTAGGTTAATTTAAAAATCCACACTCAGATATTTTTGCTATAACTTATGTCCAATCATAAAATTGATATAAATCAGTACATTTCTTCAGGAAGGATGTCTGAGTTGACATCGAAATTATGGATGTGAAACACATTCCATTGGTCAGGGTATGCCAGGCATCATTAAAAACAAAAAAAGGAAAGCATGTCCACTATTCAGTATTTTAATACACTCTTGGAGCATGAAAATAAAGTCAACAATAGAAGATTTTCATCAGTGTGAAATTGTTGAGCTCTGCACACTTTGATGTTGTGTTGTAATTATTCACACGGTTCTCTTTCTTTTTTTTTTTGTTTTTACAATCTTATGACATATGCGTTCAGTTTCTGAAAACATGTCTTCCATGCATCTTGAAGGGAAGAAATTAAGAAGATTTTGTGAAAACATCAAGTTTTGTAAAGTCCAGGCACTGAGTGCGTCGGTTATTATTCGTCTGTTTTATATTGTGAGTATGTAAATATATATGTACAAAAATGCTCACTGGAGGGTCTATGTTTTTTGGCTGACCTGGGAATACCACGGGATTCCCCTAAAGGATCTGGCCCGAGTGGCCAAGGAGAGGAAAGTCTGGGTCTCTCTGCTTAAGCTGCGACTTGACATTGGATAAGGGGAAAGTTATTGAATGTATGGACATATGACTGGCCATCAGGGGATTTAGGTTCAATGCCCTAAACACTGTTTATGAGTGCCAACACCTAGTCTAATATTTATTAGCTAAATTAATCAGACAAGGACTTGGATAGCCCTCATCTTGGACCCACTTCAAGCATCCTACATGCTGAGGTCAACAAAAAGGTGTAGATTAATTATTTCAGAGTTTCTTAAACTGAAAGCAAGGTGCTTTGCCCAACACCACAATCTCCTTTACACAAAACTTTATGTTTTACACAATGCAGGCAGGCAAGTGCTGTTTTCCTAGAAACTGCCAAATCACACTCATCTATTGGACTGCAAGTCAGAGAGGCATGAGTCATCACTCCAGAGAATACAAGTCTCTACACTCTCCAGAGTCCAGTGGTGGTGTGCTTTACACCATTGCATCTCAAGCTTCTAATTGCCCTTGGTGATGTAAATGCAGCTGCTCACCCATGGTAACACTCTATGAAGCTGCCTATTCACTGCTCTGGAGCTAATGTGAAGGCTATATTAAGTTTGGACTGTTGGTTGTATATGACATTTATATTTGCAAAAGTTACAGTCAATGTTGTAGGTGGCATCATAATAGCATAATGAAATCATTTGATGTGATGCATTTTGCTTCAACTGTCTATCTGCACTGATACCTCAAATCTATGAAGCCATGGTAATTTTTCTCAAAGTTATCATACTAAGACAATGTCTTCTTTCTAATTTGACGCACCGTAAAATATTTAAATATGGAAATACAAAAATGCAAACTAAGAAGTACAATACAAAAACAACAACAACTAAATGATTTAATGTCTTGGAAGCTTTGCTACCAAACATATATCACTTGCTTAGAAATTGTAACTCCAGTTTTATTTACTTTCATTTCTGTTTTATACTATTTGCAATTTTATGACTGATGGTGTAATTGTGCAGCATTTTGGTCAACCATTTTTAAACGTACCGCAAAAGTAAATTTGACATTGCTGTGATTTAGAAGCTTGAGTCATTGCTTGTAAAGGTTTGGGTGTTCCATTTTCTTACTAATATCTATTCTGAGGCCCTGTTCTCTAAAATCCCCAAGACGTCTCAATTAAAATGGAGGAAGTAACATCCTCAGTCGGTATCTACTCGATGTTTAGTTCCCGCAGCCAACTATAAACACTGAACCCTCATGCTGTCAGCGCTGTTGTGTGTTTAGACATCTGCTTCGACCGCAGCTCTGCACTGATCGTCAGTATCATGTGGCTGCAGGCTGGAGTTACATCTGCGCTTCCAAATAAATGTTGTCTGTTGCCACATTTGGATCTCATTGTATGGAGTGTTTAGCGGTTGCGGTGGTGAAAGACCTATCCTCTCTTGTTGTTATCAAATTTGTACGAGGTGGTTAGCATGAGTCTGTGTGCAATGCAGGGTGAAAGATTTAGTCATGTGTTTTCTGAAAGATAAAAGCACATAAGTTTAACTTACATGAATTTCCCCCTGCACAGCTTCCACTGAGGTTAAAATTGTTCTGTAAACACTGTATTTTTTAGGTCGTGTTGTAAATCGTCGGGGCCTGTCTGTTTAAAGCACTGTTTTGATTAGTCGAGACGTGATATTTGTTCCTCCATCAAACACCTTAGTCATGTGGTTATGTGTTGGAGATCTGCAGTAGAAGTCTTCCTGAAAATATGACGGCATGATTTTTTCAGATTTTCTAAATTTCCTGATCAATTTTATTGCCAAAAGACAAGTTGTAAAGTCAAATGAACATCTTCCTAGTTAATACATACAGTTTCTCCGACTTACACACAGAACAATGCAAACATTATTCCACACATGATTTTGGAGTATCCACTTAAAGAGTCATGTGTTTGGACTTTGTGATGAAGTCAGAGTACCCAGAGAGAACACAGGCATGCTCAGGGAGTATGAAATTTCACACTCTTAAGTTTGCTCTTTTGTTTAAGGATTCATCTGATTTGCATTTTTTTTCCCCTGTTGTTTTTCACAATTACACAACATACTACAATATAGTCAGTGTGATTCAGTGTGTTGCAGGTGTCCTGTGAGCCACAGTGGGTCAAAATTGTACACACAGACTCAAATATAAACACTTTGTTTCTCATAACAAATGAGACCTCAAAGATAAAACTTCGAGTAGCATCCATTTTTAATTACATTTTAACAAAAGAATGGTGGTGAAACTTAATTTCTACTCTTTTATATAATTAATGGAAAAGTTCTTATAGTCATTATTGTAATCAAACAATTCTTTTAATAGCTGGCCAGTTTAGTACCTGTGTTTTTTTGTTTTTTTTCTTTTTTTTACAATTAATCTTTTATCTTGGGCTGCACAGTGGCGCAGTGGGTAGCGCTGTTGCCTTGCAGCAAGAAGGTCCTGGTTCGATTCCCGGCCTGGGATCTTTCTGCACGGAGTTTGCATGTTCTCCCTGTGCATGCGTGGGTTCTCTCCGGGTTCTCCGGCTTCCTCCCACAGTCCAAAAACATGACTGTCAGGTTAATTGGCCTTCCCAAATTCTCCCTAGGTGTGAGTGTGTGTGTGCATGGTTGTTTGTCCTGTTTGTCTCTCTGTGTTGCCCTGCGACAGACTGGCGACCTGTCCAGGGTGAACCCCGCCTCTCGCCCGGAACGCAGCTGGAGATGGGCACCAGCAACTCCCGACCCCGTTAGGGAGAAGGGTGACGGAAAATGGATGGATGGATGGATCTTTTATCTTACAAAACATGCTCTGTCCTTGCAGTGCAATACATTTGTACCAGCAGCAGACAAACAATCCCTTAGCATAATGCTGACACACACCTTAACTACTTCAAACATACGGAGTTCTGCTCATTGTGGCTAAATGGCTCAATCTTTGTCTTTTCTGATTATGAAAACTTTTCTCCGTAAGATAATTTGAGTCAAACTTCGGTAAAGTTTAAAGGCATCAATGTCCAATTTGATATTTATACCAGTGATCCAGTATCTTCCAGTTTAAGACAAGCATGGGTCTTTATGTGGTCCATGAGTGTTTCCTGAATATCCTGATTACCTTACATTTTTACAGATGTTAGATTGCCAATCTATCGAACCATCTGACAGTTTTGGTCAGATGGTTAAAACTTGGTCAGAATGGGGTGTTCTTACAGCCAACGGTCCAAACATGCACCAAAATGTACAGACTATTTATTCAAATATTTATTCAAAGTCTCATTTATTCTTGTTTACCTTTGAGATGTCTGAGTGTACATACGCTGAAGCCAAACGTGTGAGAACAGAAACTTTCTTAAGCACCATAAAGCGTCCCTTGACTTTTAGCGCTCATATAAACAATAATCATTAATTTATCTAATCGCAGGAGATTTTCAGTAACCTGAGTCAGTCAGAAACAATACCATGTAAAATCCCCTTTTTATATCTATTCAGTTCAGGACCTGGAGCTCAATAGCAAGATTTAGGCTGATCTATCTAGGTTAATCTATATGGAGCTAAATCAATACCGGGGGTTTCTGCAGGGGATCATTTCCTTGAGGGGGAGGCCAGCCACTGAATATGACACCATAGGACGAGCGTGCCTAATCCACGTTTGAACTCTGAGCGAGTGAAGGCCTCTCTCCTCTGAACATGACATTCACATGCTTCCCGACCCTCCGAGGCCAACTCAAACACGGTTGCTAATCATCACATGAAAGACGGGAGTAGCCATGACTCGACCAGCCGGCCTCTGTTTTCTACAAAACCGATCAGCCAAACCCTGGCAGCCCCTCTCTCTGAGATACAAAGATGCTTTGCATAGACTCCCACACTTCCAGGTGTTTAGCTCATTAAGGCTCCTGGCCATTAGAGGCACCATGGCACTTGTTTAACGGCTATAAGCTGAGCCGTTGTGCTCGGATCACACCTCCGCAGCTGTAAAGGGCAGCAGGGGAGGGGTGGCAGCCGGAGAGGCATGGGCGAGGAGGGACTGGGCCAGAAACGCCCGCTTTGTTCTTTGGGGGCTCTGGTTACCCCCAGCATACCCCCCCTATCCACTGCCCAGTGCGACATTCAATACAGCAACTGTAAATTTTACATTAAGCGTGCAAAATCACAGATGCACATGTCACAGCAGTGTCATAAAGTGAATTTACTTAGCTTCACTTTAGCACGCACCTTAACGCTTTAAGTCTCTGTAGGGGGTGGATATTAGGTGGGCACAGCAGACAAAATTACAGCAATTAATTCAGATAATAGTCCCCAAAAAGTGCACTCTGGGTTTAATGTGCACACCTGGTGCAGTTCAATTTTATACCAACAGACTATCTGCCAGCTTGTCTTTTTAAAATTTTTGTTCTGGACATAAAAAAAAAAAAATCTCTCTCTCTCTCTCTCTCTCTCTCTCTCTCTCTCTCTCTATATATATATATATATATATATATATATATATATATATATATATATATATATATATATATATATATGTAATAATAATGTAATATTCAGATTTTGCTGCAAGGTTTCCATGTGTGTTAATGTGAATATTTACTACACCCAAGAGAATAAAATGATCTTAGGAACATATAAACAACAGCAGAAATATAATAAATGCATGTCCAAAATAAACAGTGAGTAGTGCTAAACTAAGCGCACAGACAAACAATAATGTACTTTAAATAGATGGTTTTTATTTGAAGTGAACTTCATGGAAAATATTTGTAATAGTTCCCATACCCTAAGAAGACAAGTTTCAAATATCCATGAGTCTATAGAAAAACAAACAAATCCTCAGTGTGATTATGTGTCCAAAATCTGATGGACTCTTTTTTTTTTCTTTTTTTTAGCTGGTTTAAGCTGAAAATATATACTTACCAACCCCTTTATTAAGTACACATTGCTACGTCTATTTTGGACCTGTTGCCCTCAGAATAGCCTTACTTGGCGGCACAAATTCAACGAGGTGATGGAAACACACTTCAGATTTTTTTGCCTAAATATTCACAATAAAAGCTGCAAGTAAGTAATATATAAAGGACTTTTCACAGACACAGTCACCAAGCAATGTACATCATAAATCAGGTTTACCAATTCCACCACATCCTGAACCTGCTTCATCTGATTCAGAGTTAGTGACTGTAGAGGTCTTTAGAGTACAGCAAACAGATTGGGAGGTCCAAGAATCGACTTTAGGTTCAGACACGTTTTGTGACAGGATGCACTATTCTGCATCCTGTAGTCACCAGAAAATGAATAATCCTAAAGGTATTGGCTGTGGTGTCTGAATAATGCTCAATAATTATTAAGTGCCTCAAAGTATCACCTGCAACTTTACTCCACCCCCACCAGCCTGAGTGTGTGCATCTGCTTTTATGTTGGGTTGGGTTTTATGCTGTTTATTTGAAATTCTAACCTGTCATCTGAAATCTAAATAGAAGCAATAAACTTTTTTTCTAATCTTCAATTGTCCAGTTTTGGTGTGTTTGTTTGAACTGTAGGCTACAATTCTTGTTCTGTGGTATTCTGCATACATCGGAACAAAATAAATTTTTACTTTCTGCTATCTTAAACAACTATTCCCATCATCCTCTGACGTCAACAAGTGCTCAATTGAAATTCTCTCATTTTCCACTATGCTCTATAAACACTGATTGACAAGTCCAACTTGTCAATGAATTGTTACAGCTCTACATGCCACATTCAGAGCCTCTTAAATCATGTTTGTTTCTCTTTCTGGTTTGAACTTCAGTATGTTGTCTCTTCTATTTCATTGCAGGAGAGTTGGTCCTCCTTAAATGTAACTTCAATTAGTGAACTGAAACTTTTACTATGCTTGAAAGTAAAAACATTTTAAATGGCACTAATATTGCCCTATTTAACAACTCTTCATGACAGACAAAGGTGTTATAATGATTTTAAACTGAATTATCATTTTAAAGTCACATGCACTGAAGAAGTAAAAGTTTTCCCCCTTGGTGTGGACAAAGCATTTGGTCCACCTGTTAACGTATTATCCCTGCAATAAAATTTAAGAGCATCCAGAAATCCATTAAAGTTTCAGCTGTAAACAGCAGCTGACTGAGAACCATAAATGTTGCTTTTACCTTTTCACAACAGTTTTTTTTATTTATTTTATTTGTATGTTTTTAATACAAAACCAATGCACTAGTTGTGGCAGGAAAAATTGAGAATACGTTAATCCACAGTATGAAATTATATGTACAGAAATATATAGTGCAACAACAGCAAAGTAAAAAGCATCAATCTTGAGAAAATGTGGCCACTTTCTATGGATAAAAGATAAATATGACTAATTCGCTTCCCCAAACCCCTGCAGTTCCTACAGCAATGGCTAAATAAATTTTGCAGAGCACCCTGCCAGAGTATCACCCCTCTCGAAGGGGTGAGGGAAAGCCAGCATTAGGTCTGGTGGCTTGTAAAGTGAGATGGGAAGTTTAATTGATCTAAAAGAATTTAATGTGGCGTAGTGAATCGCAGCAGACAGCAAGGATTTATTTCTCAACCCAGGAGAACCGAACATAATATTGCCGGAGTTTTATAGCAGGAGGGGATTCTTTTTAATTATGGCCACAAAAATGATTTACTTTCTGCTGGGTAAAAACCACAATTTAATGACAACTCCAAACGCCCGTTTTAATTCCATGTCCTGCAGAAGAAGTATAAGACAATTCACTTAAACTCAACGGTTCAGACTTTTTTTTTTTCAAGAAAAATAAAAAAACACACCCGATTTTCAAGTAGTAATGAAAGCCACCTTTCTTGCAGGAAAAAAAAAAAGAAAAACATTTTTGGCAATGACCCATTTCATACATTACAAATGAATTTTCACATCTGAAATGTATCACTTAATACTTAAGTCTCTCCAGCACGGACTTCCATAAAAGCAAAAAAAAAAAAAGGAACTCTGCAATGTGTTAGAGATTTTGAACGTAAAACCAAGATTACCACACAGCCACAGGGAAATGGATTCAGCAAAATCCCCACAGGATGTGTAGTGGCCAAGTCAAACATGAGCACAGATATTTACCAATATGTTCAGGATACTGTGGCCACATAGAAAAAGAGATGCACACAACGCATAACAGATGGGTATGAAAAGTTTTCACATTTTTCTTTTATGTGCAGCACATAGATACTGCTTGATGTTTATGTTGAGAATATATAAAGTGCATCATTGCCAAATCTGAATTATTCCAAGCCATAAAATCTGAAAAACGAAAGCTTTTGTTAAAAAATGTTCATACTGGATTTTTTTTTCTTGTGTTGAAAAGAAAGAAAAAATGACAAGTAAAATTTCTAACATGAAAAAGCATTTCACTCAAAAAAACATTGTTGCGATATTTTTTAACCTTCGGAAATAAACGTTTTGTAATGTGATATCATAAGAAAACAACAATCCTAAAACAAAACAAAACAAAACAAAAAAAAAACTCATATTCCTGATTATGAAATCAAGAGCTCTGCTTCTGTGTTCCTGATTTGCACAAACACTGGACATAATATATGGAGATATTAACAGAAGTGAAACAACAAATAGTGAGCCAGGAGTGTTTGGTTAGGGATTTAAGAACTTAAGTGATGTGCTCTATCTTCCTGGTTTTAGTGAGAACACAAGCAGCAGCATTCTGGATCAGCTGCCTGATTGACTTTTTACGCAAACCAGTAAAAGCAGTTACAGTACTCAATGCGACTGAAGATAATTTTTTTTAGATCAATGATCCTCAAATCCAGGCATGAAGGGTCGGCTTCCTGAAAATTTTACATGCATCTCTGCTTCAAAACATTAGTCAATAATATCAAATGGCTGATATTATTCAGCCATTTGATTCTGTTCTATCAGACAAAGGAGACATCTAAAAGTTGCAGGACACCACCCATCAAGACCTGGATTTGAGAAACCTCACTCTAGATCTTGCTTGGACATTAGTTTGTTAGACCTAGAAACAAGAGTGATGGGGCCACGCTATCCAAGAAATCTAAGCTTGATTTCACTGATACAAAGCGGCCACAGCATTAGTTTACAGTTTCCCATTTTTCTAGTTATGTCAGTCTAATGTCCATTCATTTAACCACATATTCACGTATATTTTAACATTTTAGTAAGATATGTTAAAAAATAATACAATAGAACCATATCTAATTATTTTTTTTAAATAATAGAATAGTTACCTTCCCTGGAAATTAGTTGCTTTTACAGTATATTAACTCCATTATTAACTCTGTTACTTTTCTGATAAAGTAACTGGTAACTAATTACTTTTTTCAGAGTAACTTGCCCAACTCTCACTATTTCTCACAATTTTATGACATTCGAATCTCAACAGGATGCATAGTCTTGGTTCTCTCTCCTACCGCACTGAAGCCCAAGTGAATCATACGGTTAAGCAATTGGGAAAGCCATTATATTACAGCTTTGTTTTGGTTGAGTTTGGTGTAAAGCTAAAAATGAGCATAAGTGACAAGTGGCTGATGTGTTTAAGAATGATACCAAGCATAATCTAAAGCTTTACCAATGCTTTTGTTGATTTAGCTTAGCCATCCTGGGAAAAATAATACCACGGCTCAGCAGAATGTATTTACATTACAGTAGGGTGCACCGGATGAGGAGGATTGAGTCAGGAAAAAGTATGATGTATTATAAAAGATGTGATTCTTCTCCAAAGGAAAAAAAAAAAAGGTTCCACTGCAACTTCCCGTTGGAAGGATTTTTCAGACAGACACAAGCTCATGGGAGGAAACCGAGCACTTGTTAAAACCTACCAAACCTGGCTCAGTCCTCACCTAGACCTGGCCATCCATCAGAGTGACTGGACTGAATTTACAGTGTGACCTGATCGGTCATCATTTATAACTTTTACTGGCCCTAAGTGGAGGCAATCACGAGCTGGTGTTTGTGTAAGAGGAAACCTCCACCTGTGAGGGTCTCCCATTAACATAAACCTAACTTGGAGGGAGATATGTCATCTGTCGGCCTACTCTGGGGGCTGGAGTTGGGCCTGAAAGAATTCTGCAAGGAAGACTTTTCCTTCTCAAATGAGCTGTGGTGTTTCTTTAAACAAAATAGATCAATGACTAATGTCAGTGTGTGTTACTTTGGATTCCAGGAATTTCTCAGAACTGTGACTTTTAAACCACGGGAGAACGTTTAAAAAAAAAACAGAGATGAGTATCTGAATTTCCATATCTTGGCATTTCGTTTCAAGGCAATAGAAGATAGTTCAAAGAAACTGAGTGACTGAGCAAAAAGCAACCACGTGTGTCAAACAGATCCCGGTGCTGTCTTATCTTGTTGATCAGAGAAAGATCTAAAAGCAAAGTTGAAGAGTTGTTGATCAAACTGGATAATGAGACCACACTAATGAAGAAAGCCCTGGAGCTACAGTCGCCTTAGGGGGCACGGGAGGCATGTGGCTTTGAAATGTTGCCGAAACTGGCTTCTGTTCAAGCATCCTTTGGACGCTCCATTGAACTTGATCACCAGCAAATAAATGTTCAACCAAAGAGATGGACATAAAGAGGACAGATTAAGAGGACTAGCAGAGAGAGACTAGAGTAATATAATAAAATATGGGCTAGATGTGTGAAAATGTTTACACAGGATCATGACTTTCTCCGTTAACAATGTTTTTGTTAAGCACAGTTCATGTTTGGGTTATGGTGATAATGTTTCATCATTGGAAAATGGGAGAAAGACAAAAACGGAGTGAGAACCACAGCATCTGATGAAAACATGTTTGGCCCAGCACCATATCCCTGATTTGGATGCCCATCAGTTAGGCAAATGTGATCAAACTCCCGCGGTGAAGCACGACACTGTGTGAGCCCACGCATCCACCTCTCAAACACAACACATATTTTGCATAATGGGACTCCAAGAGATGTGCTAGAGGTGAAAAAGAGGGTCTCAAAAAAGAGGTACAACAGAGTTAACCTGAGGATTTAATTTACTTCCTAGTCAAATCACAACCACATGCTGATGAGACTCATAACTTTCCAAAAACGCATGTTGTTTTTCATTTCCTTCCCATGTCAATCTGGACATTATAAATGCTTGCATACTTGCGTTATGTGAGTTGTAACTATTATTATTGCTATTATTTAATATTAAAAAAAAGATGAATAAAAACTCATATAATTAAAATTACGTCTATGTCAGCTATGTTCATAATTGCATCAGTTCCTCATTTTATCTCTTTTTTATATGTTTTTGAAGCTACAGCTTTTCTACTGGTGTGACTGCTGGTGCTGCACATAACTTTTGTGTCATCTTTATCACTGCTAATCCTGTTATTATCCTCTGTGATATTATCGTGTTTCTCTATTCACATTTGTTGCAGCTGCTCCAATTTGAATCCTGACACAGCATGTTTAGTCATATATTTTAAAAAAAGTAACTGGAATATCCTTTTTTCCCATTTCGTAAAGCAATTCTGCTACAGGAAGAGCAAAGCAACCTAGATCCACCATGCAATTTGCCTTATCTCCCAGAGCAGGGCACTTGGAAAAATGAAAAAAAAAAATGAAATAAATTAGAACAAAATCTATGTCTTTCAATAACTTTATGATAATACATTCGACTAGTTACATTGAGTTCAGCTCAAATTTCTCTTTTTGGCTGTGACATAAATAGACATGCCAAAAACAACCTTAACCATCAAAGTCAAAGCGTGGGAATACCAACCAAAAGCTGGCAAGTACACAGCTGACAAATAAATAGCATGCCGTACCTCAACGGTCCTCTAATTACAGGTATGGTTTACCAGCCACGGCCTATTAGTGTTTCCTTCAAAAACTATAAAAACTAATGACACCATCGTCTCGTTGACTTGGTTTTCTTGAGCCTCCCTTTTTCTCTCTTTCCATGTTCTTGGACAGTGCGGATTATTTTTAGCTACAAGTGGTGAGAGTTGTACTCTTACAGCCAAAGCCAACGTCGGGTTTCTCCTTTGGTCAGCAATTACCGTCCTTCAGTTTAGCTCTGACTTTTTAGAAGGGACTGAGTGGTAGCACATTTCAGTAAAAATAATGCTGAGATTTGGGAAGTGGTAGAGTGTAATAAATGTCAGGGGAAGAAAAAAAAAAATCAAAATCATGTTGCAGACGTGACCTGTGAAGTTAGAACACAAATACATAATATAAGCTTCAAACACACCATTGTGAGTAGTACAACCTTACACAGCTGTTTAGAGGCGAGTACTTCTGGTAGAGTTGCTCCCCCTTGTGTTACTGGCTTTGACTGCAGGCAGAGCAGCTCTTTAAAGCAAAACACAGATTTCACATATTTCAAAACATTTGGTAAGTCACTCCAGTTGGTTATTTTGAACTGCATAAATGAAGCTGTGTCTTCACTATTTACAACTTTGATACTTTGGCCACACATAAAAGACAAGGAGACCACGTCAGTGATCTGAGAACACAGTGTTGCGCTCAGTTTCGCTGCCGCAGGCCACACTTAAGATGGTTATGACTGTTCACACACCAGAACAGGCTTCACTGAGTTTAGTGCTGTCCTCAGGGCAGCGCTGACCTTCTAAAATGTAGTTTACAGACAGTAGTACTGAATGCTTCGAGGGCATATCTGTTAATGTTCAGTTCTTCTCTGCAGGGACAGATGCAAAACAACAGAGAAGAAGGGATTCAACTACATTGTATTAACAGGTTTTAACCAATATTTGTGTCATTGTATCTTGTGATGCAAGTATATGTTAGACCCAATGCTCTTTTGTGTACAAAGTGCTGAATAGCTGGCTTAAAAATGCACCAAAGATTAGTAGAGCATTTTCAAGAAATCGGCAAGACAGCAAAACTGTCAGAGCCGTTTTGTCTGGCAAGCCGTGTGCATTTTATCCTACATCCATTAAAATATCTTGTTTGCTTGTTTGTTTACCTGCCACTCATCTCTATTCGGCCCATTCAGTGGTGCTTTGGTATTCACAGCGATGTAAAACATGCACATCTAATATATTATTTAGTCATATTCGCCCTCTGTAATAAAGCATATTTTTGAATCTTCCGAATATGACATTGTATTTCCATTATTTTCTCTTTAAACATTAACCACTGGCTGTATGGATGCATTCCACATTCTCTTCTGTGCTTAAAGATTCAAATGCCTTACCGCGGGTTGGGATAGGCAGACAGCGATGTTTAAACAGAGCTGACAGAGGAAGCAGGGGAAGGAATGTTTTTGCCTAAAATCTGCTGAAAATACAATCTTTACAAGATCCCCCCCACCCCGCTTTGCTTTCTCTCTGCTGCTCCCATTACATTACAGTGCTAGGCTTGCAGTTTGATCCTCACCAGGTGCTGAGTGGGGATTTCTTCTTCATACAGGGTGATAATAACCTCACATATGACACATACGCACACACACATACACACACGAAACCAATGCAATGAATGTTGTTTCTTTATGAGAAGACTTTACTGCATCGATAAAGAATATTCTATTCAATTCTACTGATTTATTTTATGTAGTTTAGATGAATGCAAAGTGGATCTGTGCAAATTGGGAAGGACCTTTATGTGGCATTTGATGTAAATCACCACAACATAAATAAACTTACCACAACCAAATTAATTCTGACAAACAAGGATTTCACACATGATTTAATACTGTTGAACTCAAAATTATTAACAGTCCAAGCAGAGCTGGG